>JASANE010009017.1:0-264735 GCA_030248225.1 Trileptium ribeirensis | reverse complement strand
TATTTGTCATCTTCTTCGTTCAGTTACGTATTGCTCGCCAAATTTGGTTAACTAGATGTACAGTATCTGCCTTTGACAAAAACAGGGTACATACATAGTGAAAACTTGAGCCAAATAGAACCATATATCACAACCATAGCGTAACAATGCAATACCTTGTACTTTGATTATAAAACATTTATTGATTGCGATATAAAACTGATTGCTTTGCTAATATGCTCAGTTGTAAAAGGGCTCACTGGCTAGATATGAGGTCTGGCAATGCCATATCGTAGGTCACATGTACTGTAAAAAATTTTTTTACCCATAACTTTTGTGATTACCATGTTATAAACGGAAACAACAAAATTCGATTTGATTTAGCACAAAAGTGGGCCTTGCTTAACCGCTGCCAATGGAAAAGAACACATGTCTTCTTTTTAGCATTACGTGCCGACAATTAAATACATCTGTAGCAAAAAATAGAATATCCGTCCACTTGCTATAGCTGCGGTTGCAAGAAAGTTCTATATTTTATTGCATTCACCAGGAAAAAGGATAATCTACTTACGACAGAATAATTTCTAGTACTGAAAGATAAATTTTTACGTTTTCCCTTGGAGTGTAAGTTTGTGAAAACGATATTAGTTTCTTGCAATAGACAAGAATTGGCCCAGTATGTATAAATTTTAATAGATATGCATGAGGCATACCAGTTATAAAATTGGGACCACCCGAAGATGTCGCACAAATATAATTGTTGTCATTATCTTTTGGATAAATGTAACGATGAAACTTTTATCTTTCCATTGCCGCAAAATTTATTAGGAGCTAAATCGCCATCATCTCGGTACTTTTGAAGCAAAAATTTCTAATTAATTTGACATAATTACAAACTGGAATCCAATTAAATACATTATAAGCACAAAATATTCGACTAAAATTACGTAATGTTAGAAGACACCATTATTTTGTAAACTCAAATATAAGAAACAAAAAAGCTTCTGGATATCGCGAACCAAGCAAAAACAAGTCACTTTTTATATGTAGACATCATTTCAAAGCATTATGTAGTGGTTATCGTAACACCTAAACCTATCAGAAGGAACAATATCTGAGAAAGATCATAAAAAGATTAAGTTCACACCGTCAGATATCCAGCTCAGACTTCCTCACTCTGAATCTGAATGGAATGGTGATCAGTCTTTGGCCAGATTTTGTTTTAGCTTTATTCAAAGCTTGCTATTATGTAAACGTTTTGCGCGAATAAAAATGTCGAAGAATTATGTTTTCAGCCAACCAAGGGTAAAATAAAATCAACCTATCAGAATGATGTTCAAACATTTGAAATTAACGAAAAAGTCGTAAAAAAAGTTTTTCGCAAATTAAACAAAGATTTCATTCACATTTTGAGAAAAGTTTATGAAGTCGCGTTAATTTACCATAAACCGATTATAAAACTTTAAAGTACCAGCCAAAAAAGACAGTTGCTCGCTCTACAGTCATTTCTCGCGCGTACTGTAGTGTTAGCACACCAAATTCGAATATTCATTCGTACAATGCGAAAAAATACAGTACGCTTGCACAGACGATTAGTGTTTTCACAGCACCCGTCAGTAATTATCACTGACCGCTCACACTAGTTTTATAGCAGTTCTCGCGCTCGCTATATAAAAGCCACAATCATTTCTCGAGCGTACTTTATGCTTATTATTCTGAGCGTGACCGTATGTATCACCTGCAATACTCGCCAAATTGACTATCGTCTTTCGAGCGAGCGAGCACCGGTCAATAACCGTGGCAACTACAGTACCCGCCAAAAATGACTGTCGCTCGCTCGCGACTCGCTCGAAATAAATTTGTTCTAAAATTAGGATTTGCTATTAATTTAAATAGCTTAGAAATCTCGAGCGAGCCACTCGCTCCATCGAAATGCGAGGGTCATTTTTGGCAAGTATTGTACCGTGTAATCGTATGCACATACCGCGATCGTTTCCATTTGGTTATTTTGTTCAATATTCGTAGCAAATTAATCGCTGAAAACATATTACGCCATAGGTAGTAAGTCTGGATTGTTGGCTGTTGCTGTTTGCTGCTGGCATCCGAACGACCAACCACACCACCATGATTATCATCGTCATTATCGCTGTTATTGCTAGCCGGATTGGTAATCGACGAAAAAGGATCAGCAGTCGAATCAACCACAGGACCACTTCCGTGTTGGGCGTAGTAGAGAACGCACTCAGGAAAATTGAGCGCCGGTATTTCATTCTTCGACTGAACGTACGAGACAATATTTTGATCGAAGAATTTCAAAATTAGAGGGATACAATTTGCAAACACCAAATGTTGACACACGTATTCGAATTGATACACATGATTCGCTTTAAAATGTTTGAGTATAAGCAGCAAAAGACCGGAAATTGATTTAACGATGATTTCTTTATGGCGATTAATGTTGATTGTTAATTTTGCGCTGAAAAAAACAGTGGCAAAATGCTATAGCTAAACCATAGTTATCCGAAAATGCATGAACTATTTACGATTTACTATCTACGAAATATAGGTAACTAGATAAAATACAAAAATATATTTTCTCCAGAATCTTTACTAATTTTTTTTTAATAATTTCCCACACTACGACATTAAATAATTTCACCAAAAAGCATCAACCGCTCCCTTAAAATATTCCGTTCTATTTGTCGCGATTAGTTATGAGTTACGATCGTATTTTTTTAAAAACATAGTACGTAAAATCCATAGAATATAATTTCTAGAATGCATTTGTTGTCTCGGGATTAGCTAGGTAAATCTGGCATCAATATTCAACGTGCCAGTAATTATTGTAAGAAATATGCTTTGACCATCTGCGTATGGCTAAACCGACATACAGTAAAAACTATTCATATAGGGCGGAAATAATGGTCTTTTCGACTTTTGGTGGCGTGATTTAATAAGACAGTGGCCACCATGTTCACCCACGAAAATGAAACGACATCTATATTCGATGAAAATGAGCGAATAACACAATAGCTACAGTTTTGGAAAAATATTTTCCCGAGATACAGCACGTTAGTAAAAAAATTTCTGTCCATATTTTGATGACCTGTATATAGAGCGAATACCGCACGGGCCCGTCCCATCGCCTTGATTAGCGGTGGTACGAAGCTTCGTCACAGACAAACGGTTAAAACCGCTACATGTTTTACACTCGTGAACCCATCTGCTATTGAAGATGATCAACTGCTTTGTGAGCCTACGTATCATCAAATAACGGAAGCCGTTTCTCAGTGTAGCTAAGTCATAGATTTAAAAATAGTCGTTGGATAAGGTTCGTGGATTACTGAAGCAACGTCTAAGCCGCAGCTCTACGTAACGCATAAAATGACCCCGATTAGTCGCAAACAAGGTAATTACTCAATTTCGCCCTTTAAGAACAAAACTATGATCCAAGCCCCGAAAATAAGCATCCTGCGGCAAACTCGATGTGATCGAGGCCTTTGGGCCAACCGATCCTAACGGCACCGTTTTTGTTTCGATAATTGAGCAAACTGTCCAAAATCTTTTAGCACCATGTTCGATCTCAAAGAGGCTTTTCAAAAGTACAATATATTACATTACCGATTTTGCCCCTGAGCAGACTCCAACCGCTTGATTCATAAAGTTGCTCAATTTTACTCAGGAAACCAACATATTAAATTGCCCACGTTTTATCGTAATTGAACAGTTTCTACAGTAAATAATATGGAAAATTTGATCTATCAACTAAATTAAGTTTACCAGTGTTGGCATAAGTAAAAGTACCCGATCGCGTTTAGATTCCGGCAAATGATCCGAAAATTTTTATAGGCACCTTTAGATTAAAACCTAGCCGTATCAGGACGCGTCCTCAACACCGACGCGACAGTTCTCGAGTGTGAAACGAAAAATTATAAATAAAACGCATCATTCAACGTAACAAATGAAGGCAGCAACATTATGTATCTAGGTACGTCTAAGCACAAATGATGTCACTGATAGTCTTGATATTGAAGTCCCACACGCTCACCAAAACTGTGGACGGTTGATCCATCTTACTATTTAATATTACCATCCTTGTACAGTGACACCATGCTGTTTCACATGTCAATACACTAGTGAAATATCTCTGGCAAAACTATAAGCCCGGGGAGGACTAAACCCGACACAGTCAACGAAATAATGGTGTAATTAGTTAGTTGAGCGAAATATTAAATAATGTTGTGGGCTCATGAAGTTGTTACAATCGACGAAATTGAGATACGTAACATAATCAATCATGCTAGGAAAGATATAGAGAGCGTCGAATACTCGAAATCGTGTTGTGCCATATCATGTCGTGCGTATAGTGTCGCACAGTGCTGTCATGCTACTTGTGCATGTAATGTGATTCTGTCATTGCAAGTATCCATACGATGTATTATGGTACCATGTTCATAGCCTATTGTATCTATATCCACGAGTAGTGTAGAATACAGTTCGTTGTGGTAAGACTCCAGCGTAGTACGTGTAGTCCTGAAACGTAACATCTAGTCAATGGTATTTCGTTATCCTCCGCAAATGAATCACGTTTTTTTTATGATTTTAGCCTTCAGCTTGGTAATCCGGAACAATTAGCGTAAGGCGTCCGTCTAGCTGTATCCCAAAAGTATCGTTTTGCTTTATTAGTTCCCCATTTAGCATGGCCGGCGCAACAGTCGTACCATAGGTGTCTCTGTAAAGAATCTATTGTGAAGTTCACTCACGGTTGTGTATGAACGTTAAGGAAGGTGCTTGACCCTACTGGATAATTGATGCTATTGATTTCCTTACTTGTGCATTGCTAATCGTTGCTGTGTATCTTATCCCGTTATGTATTTCATGTGCTTTCCAATAAATGATTGAACAAATTAAGCGGTAAGGCATATGGGGCTTGCAATCATCGCCCCGCGTCAACGGACCGCGTTTAGAAATGGTATCGAAACGTTGTAGGGTTAGTGTGTCCTGCTGCATAAAATTAAGATGCATGACCGTCTGTTAGCTCGAAGAGTGAAATTAGTTAAAACATAGTCCCAAATGCATAGGAACCTACCGCCAGTCGATAATAACCACTGAGAGAGTAAAATGTTTAAATGACCCGACGTTAAGCATCCAGAGACTGTCGGACCATGGCAGGGCCACTGCGGCTAAACGAAAATGGAAATAAAATGATCCCAACGACGTGCTTTCTGTTTGAATCCAATAAACTTACAAGTGAGACGAGAATAGAAATAGCGATATGGAGTCTTTGGCCTTTGAGCAGTTGACCGAGCCAACCTCCCATTGGAGCCCGAAGGTACAGCCAATCCGGCGGTATCCTAACACGTCCCGTGAAACGATCCTTCGAGTTGCTACGCTTCGTAGATTTTTGTATCTGAGAGTTCAAAATTGCTCAAAATCGAAAATTTTGGCGCGCCCTTGAGGTTAGGATAGAATGGGTAGTAAGGACACTATGTTTGGAAGTTTCACAGTGCAGTAGCGCCCCGTCTATGACATAAGTAACACTTTCACTGTAGTGATTTAAATACATTTTAAAATTACCACTCTTCGGCACTTTCATCGCCGGTAGGTAGTCCGCCAGACGGAATAATATCAAAGTTGATGTTCAACGAATCGTGTTTCGACCTTGTTGTCGGCGCTGCGGCCAGCAGGATCCGAAGTAGTGCAATAAGGAATTGTGGCAGCTGAGGAAGGACCATGCGATATAGCTGTTCGGCAGGTGTTTGTTCAATGGCACCTTCTTTTTGTGAGAAAATATATTTGCTGTATCGTTCTTCGTGCTCAATCTGTTCGTTAACAAAATATTATTTGACGCCTCGACAAACTGCGTTCGGTATAATGTACGTCATGCTACGAAAATTTGAGATAGTAAGTACAGTACCTGCTGGAAAAGGGCGCTGAAGATGTTCACAGTTCGCGCTATCTTAGCTCTATACTAAAACATTGCTCGCACGCTCCAAAGCTGACAATCATTACTGGCGCGTACTATAAAAACACACCTACATACTTCTAATTTAAAGTATTAGTAACGCCGTCCGTTCGTTTGTAGTAATAACACTTTAATATTGCTAAAGTAAAAAGCACACGTGCATTGTGAAACTTAGATAACATCTCTGAACATTAAGATCTTACGCGAACAGGAGTACATACAACCAGTGACTCTCTCTTCTTCAGCGTCCTTTAATAGTTCCTTTGTTCAATAAATAGCTGAAAGTGCTAGAACCATTTTTACGAGAACACTGTGAATTGTTGGATATTGTACAACGGTTTAGTGGAATCATAAACGAATTTTCGGCGACAATCACAGTTAATCCTTTTACGACAGTTTCGTAAATATTACTAAACAGCTATCTAAACAAACCAATATTGGGATATCGTAAAACTTTAGCAAAAATAGTTGTAGTTAATTGAATTCTGAGTGTAGTGAGTGATACGAGCCAAGCGAAAAGTTCTTGCTTGCCGTATAGTGAAATTTAACAATGTCTGTTATAAGGTTTGTTTGGACGATCCACAGAATTAACTTTGGCTGGGATTGATACGTGCGATAGCTCAAATATGAAAACGCTATATCTTTATTATTGAACCCTTTATCATGGCTTAAAGCCCGATTCCAACATCTTCCCCAGAAAAAGCGTGCCGAATGGGCTCTTGCGGGAACACAAACGGGCCCGATAAATAACGCCTTCTTATTGTTTCTCGACAACCAATTTAGATATATCTGAGTCACATTGGCTCTTTTTATCGCACGAACAAAGCTCTATAAGACTGTATATAATACCTAGCTATAAATTTTTTGGATTCAGGATTTGCATCTACAAGGATTTTTAAGCAGGTACTAAACCCAAAATTTGCGAAAACTATATTATAAAAACTTCAGCGACGACGAATTGGGCTTATGTTGTACAGGATTCATGCTATTTGTAGCTGATTCTCATTATTCAGGTTACAAGGCTGCGTCAAACTGTGCTTTTGAATGGGCCCCAGACCCAAAACACACGAAAATAGTCATATCGTCATAGCCAATTCGGCTACATGGGTGATATTGGTCTCTTTATCTAACGCAAAACCGCCTTTGATTGTGTGTTTATCGTGTGTTGGAATTATTGTCGTTTCGTACGTGGCAGGGTTGGTGTATAATGGGTTTTTAAATCGGCCCATGTGGCCCAAAATACACGAAAATTGCACTGCAATCTCTAAACCGATGCGGATGATAGTGGGATTATTTTGAACATCAATTCAGACTCTGGTGCAGCTGATCATACAGCGTCGTTATTGTGCTTACCTTCGCTGCAAAGTTGTACCAAAATGGGTTTTAAATGGGCATGTGATACCCCAAATACGCAATAAGAGTGGGTGAATATTATTGCATATTCAGCACTCAGGATTCACCACCATGGCGATCAAATAAGCTACTAGTAGATGCAAACCTAAAAAGATCTACGCAATACTACAGTCATAATCAGAATTATGTTCTCAAAAATCGAACGAAATTTTGCAAAGTTAAATTCGATTCATTCGTTTTCGTGTAAACGAGAATATGCAATTAAAATTAACGAAGTTTGCGTGCCTTAAAATAAAAAATGCTATTATTCAAATGTTAATTTGCGCTTAATTTAACGAGTTTCGGTAAATGAATACCGTTCGGTTGCGATATGATTCCATTTCAGCTGCGTTCGATTTTTTTTCACCTAATTATCATAGTTAGTGCAGTGCTAAAAGTATATGGTGGCATATTGTTGAAGAAATATAATATGAATTTGTAATAATAGTATCCTAACCAATTTAATATAAATTAGCTCATGATAGGCAAAAGATTAAAGCCGTGGGTTCGAATTTCCTCCCTGTAAATTTTTTGATGTTTCACAATGTCAGGTTAGCTTCAATAATTATAATACAGTCCCTGCAGGAATGACTGTAGCGTTTCAAACAAAATTCGAACACTTCAAGTTTATCGAACAACAAAATAATTCCATCGAATGTATTTTGAACACGTTGCAAAAACCACTAAGATCGGATAGAGTATTTAATTCCAATTTCGCAACAGATACAACCAAACACTGCTCGAACAGATGTCCAACATTTACGAACATGTCCACCACAGGGTTTTTTCAATAATTGTACTGTTCAAAATGTGTCCATTTATAACCGCGATTGTTCATTTTAAGCATGACTGGTCTATTTTAGAACTGGCTAACACCGCTTAGATATGCGCTTATACTTCCAAAACTAGCATAATATTACATAGGTATGTCTGTATATTACGTACGTATATGTGGGTGTATTACTTAGCTATATATACATACATAGTGCCTGGTGTAGGGTCATTTCACGCTACGATGTCGTTTTGCCCCAGAAAAAAAGACTAATGACTTTTTTGGCTTCGATTATCTTCATTTTTACACCCTATGACCAAAAAACGTCAAGGATCCGTAATTTGAGGTCGTTATAGTAAATTTTTTAACCGTTTTTATGCTATGGCTTCCCAAATACCACCCCCCTGCTGCTCAGCAAGGTACCAAAAAATGGCCTCTGGTATGCTCCAGGTTGCATCTAGCATCGATTTTGTGATGGTATATCGTGCAGCCCGTCAGCGCGGTCAAAATGACGTTATGCGGAACTCCGTATATCAAAAATTAAGCTTTTTGTGCCTATTCTTGGGTCAAATTTAACACTTTTGAAACACGGGGGTGCCGATTTATACCGGTTATTAAATGGAAACGAAGCGGCCATAAACAGTAGCTATTTATATGGTTTCGATAGTTTAGCCTGGGGGAAGTATTATGCAAAAAAATCACAACATACCCTTTGCCAGATATGTTAGAATGCCGGAAGTAGCTGGTGGTCGGGGGGGGGGGGAAATGTGAAATGGCCAATTCGACCGTGTTTAACCAAGATAGTTAACTTGAAAACGGTATGTAAGATGTTCTATACCATAATTTCCACTATGAGGGGTACAAAATGGCAGCCCATATCAACTGCCAGTGTACATGCATGAAAACATGGTCGGGGGGGGGTAAATTTAGAATTTTTTCAAATAATAATTTTGCGACATATGTCGTCCAAATGTATTACCACAATGTATTATGAACCAAAAGCGTGAAATTTCCTCGAAATAACATCATATGTTCGATTATTCCACATTTTGGTGGTGGTCGGGGGTGGGTAAAAGTGTGGTCGGGGGTGGGTAAAAGCCTGAGATCAACAGGTTGGGCGCGAGATAGAGCTCAGGTCGTTTCACCATTCGCTTAGTGATTGGAAAGAACCATAACAGACAAATTAATTGACTTCTACTGACTCCACCATACCCCTAACTAGCAACGGTCGGGGGGGGGGGTAATCAAATGTGCTAAAATCGACTTTTGACCCTAGCGCTGGGGTAAGTAACAGCAAGCACCTGGGTCAATATTTTTTCAAAAGGCACCCAGGGGACAGGTATGATATATGAACAACGTTTATGTACCATGCACAAGTAACGAGCAATGACCAAAAAAAGAATTTGGTCGGGGGGGGGGGTAAAAACTGGGGTTCATGCCATATCGACAGCTGTCACTCTCCATGATTGGAGTAGATTTGAAAATCGTGCATTTAAAAATGTTGTGAAGACCTGACTAATCCTGCATAGAAAAGAATTTGGCCATAACTTCGAACACGGAGCCACGACACTACCCGAAAAGAGGTGGTAAAATTAGTCATTACGATTTTTGTCAATTTGGGACTTTGTGGATGCCCAGCCTCTTACGGCGTGCGTGAAGCCGAGAAATTTTTTTTGGTTTGAACTAGCTAACTAATGACGCTTCCTAGCGTAAATAATATTTTTACCAGTTCCCTGCACGTTTATGTGCTACTGGCCAAAATATCCATTTTACCCCCCCCCCGACCAAAAGGTCATCGTAGCGTGAAATGACCCTGTACTGCTTTATATATACATATATATAAATATATAATATAAAGAAAACTCGGTCAAATTAACGCATCACGTCATGTATTGATATATGCAACGAACGATGGTTTTAGTGAGGTTAAATGTCTCTGTTCATATATATGGTCATTTTTTAAATTTGTTGGAAGTTGTGCTCAAAAGAACATAATTTTTGACCAAAGACCCTGGTTCACATGGAATTTCGGCAAAGGTTCGAGTAAAAAATACAGTGCTCGATCGAACAACGAACGACCAGTGCATATTTCTGACATGACCTATTGTAGCCATAAGCGGCGCAGGCTCGAATCCCCAGTTTCTGGTGGTCCCACGTGACCACGGACCGTTAAGCGTGCGAGTTGTCAAATGATTCCCAGCCAAACACGCTAAAGATTGCGTCTGAATACCCGTTTGATTAGTATATTATGTGAATCATTTCGCGAATAATACTGTGAGCACAAGGATGCCAAATATAAAATCCGAAATTTCACTTTACACATAAAGTAACGTTTATTGACATTCCGTTTAATACTACTGAACCATTAATTAGTAATGCTTTATATTTTAACATGTCTGGTACAATTTGGATAACTTATGTATAGATCTAGAATAAATTACCCTGCAAATAACAACTATCTACCTGAATGTCTGCCAGAGCAATATAAACATGCTTCATAAGCGATTGCACGCTCTCCTGAATCGGCTGCGGAAATCCAGCAGTAGACGTACGGTCATCGGGCAGCTGATATCCAAAAAATTTCATGCGCTCAGCCTCAAGAAACTGTTCGATGTCCTTGTGTCGAATTTTTGGCGTCCATGGAAGGTTGTAAAGCGGATGAAGATGTTTCGATCGGCCGGAATTGTTCCCGTCGGCATTTTCACCGATGTATGTGTATGGATCCAAGACGTCCCGGTACAAGCTAGACGGCGGTCGACGGGGACTCCGATGCATTTGAGGGTCGCTAGAGTTAAGCCTTTCATCAGACGCAGTATGACCTTTTGTAGCATCAGATTGACCACTCCTAACAGCATCATTGACAGTAAAACCATCAACACTTGATTCGTTACATTTTTCACTTTCTAATATGTCATCATCGTCATCCGCAATCAGATTTGATGAAAATGGGTTCCATGAGCGTCTATTGCGACTGCCTACGCTTAATGCTTGTGGCGCGCCATCACTGGCGCTTGGCATCCCGCATTTACCATGGTCTATGTCACCACTGATACCATCAACATCTTTACTGCCTGCATGAGCATTATCACCAGAAGTGCCGTCGTTACCATGCGATGAAACTACCTCAGATTTATTCTCCGTATCATTTGATATAGTAACATCATTTCCGGTCTCATCGCCTTCCGAACCGTCCATCTTTTTATTGTCATGCTCAGTTACCGAACCGTCTATTTCATCTTCAGGTGACAGCATGTCCAAATCATCATCGTCATTACTGCCATCAGAAGCCCACGCAATTTGCCGCCGTGTCAAGGGATAACGTATAAACGGCGCCTTAAAGCAAGAGAACTAAATAATTATTTTACAGGCTAATTCCAACAATTTTAGCCAGCGGAATTGCTGAAGACTTCAGAAAATATCTGGCTTGGAGTTGAACGTCTGACCAATAAATCAGCCGTCCTATGCTCTATTTCGCATGACAAGTCAGTACAAAGCAAGCCATTGTATCGCTATGCTCAGTATCAGGAACAAGATATAAAATATATTTTATTTGATGTATTCGGTACGTTTTCACTATACCACTATGTTGCTATGTTGACTTTCCATGTGCTAAAGGTTTTACCAGGGTAATGAACCGGGGTCGCCACGACTCAACGCTGGCAAAATTCATTATTCTTCAGAAAGAAAAAACGCTCAAATTGTTAATAAATGGCCTAAAAACGGTTCAAAAACGTACATATTGACGTCAAAATCAATCCGAAATTTTTTGCTGAAATCAATCAAATGTTTTACTTTAGAAATGAATGTGTGTGAAAACTTTGTTAAGTATTTATGTTAGCGGTGGTTTTTTGCCGGGAAGGAGCCAAAAATTTTGCCAGAAGATACCAGCCCGCAGCGCCCCCACTTCGGAGAAGCTAGATTATGAACAGCGCTACTTTAAAATTTTTAGGTTTCCTGTAATCAACGAAGTTGTCTTTAAAACTGAACTAACTTTAGCCAATATCGAAAAGCACAAAAACAACATAATTCGATATTTTTGATACCGTTGTTCAGAAGAGAAAATGTTTCCAGTTTGAGAAAAAAATTATCTGCAAGCCTTTCGTGTAGAATAAAGGAATGCCTAGCCAGGTTTTCTTAATCTGAACCACTATTTGCAATATTGGTGTTTCAGTGCTCGAAAATCGGCAAGCTTATATTCGGCAAAACCTTAATAGCAATAACGAGTAGCATGGCGGCGACTATAGACGCTGAAAATAGTATAAAAAACTTATTGTTATTACATTACAAGCAAATCCTTTTTCATATAATCAATGGTGTATCGATCGACCTATCCCAGTTATATAATAACTCAAGAACACATTGTAACGATATTTTGATGAAAAAGTGTATATTATCAACTCAATATTAGACACCAGAAAACTCTACATGCCATAATGAAAAAATATTTTGAGCAGCAGTATATACTGCTGAACACGTACTACTAAAATTTAGCCTGTATTTGGTAAAGCTGCTGCTCCTCCAGAGTTAGAGGCTCGACACCACAATGTATCAAAATTAAAACCAATTTTAACCATTTATTCCAAAAACCACGAATGAAGTGCTATCACATGATGGCAAGTCTCCACCAAGGTGCCCCCAGTTATAATTGGCTTCGGCCCAGTTTAAGTACCAGGTATTTTTCTGCACAACTAAAAATAAGACAATAATTACTCTCTACGGGACAAAAATATATCAGTTTTGCTTATAGAACTAAATTTTTGCCCTGCATGACTAAAACGTTAAAATTACTGTTAGCCGATAGGGGTTCACTGTATAATCTGTTTTATTATTGTTCATTTACTGTGGGTCAGACATTCATGATATTTTCGCGTTTTTCTACCCCGTAGATCAATCGTCGGGGAAACCAGATTTCCTGCTCTCCCCAGTTGAATCTGGAGGGTCCCATTTCGGTTCTACAGGTTGCTTTAGAGGTAGTTTAGAAACCACCCAATGTATGGAAATTTTTCATTCATGAAGCCACAATCGCTGTTCCCTTGTTGCCGCTATTTTGCTATGACGTTCATGCCTTGTGTCACCGATCATTTCTCATGCCGCGATTTTAGAATTATTTTGAAATGGTGACGCTAAATTAGTGGGACATATATAGTGTTTCTAAACACCTATTCGAAGTCTAAATAGTCTCGCACGTAGTGATGCTAAATACCTTCACATGTTCTAAAAGGTTTCACGAAAAATGTTCAAGCACTCATCCATTGTCTAAAGGTCCCATGCAACGTGTTTCTAAACACCCGTCCATTGTGCTACTACATACTCGTCCTAAAACAACACTGGAACCATACATGTTGTAGCAGGTGTTCAAAGGATGCTAACCTCCTGGTTAAGAAACCCGAGGGTGCCACCGGACCTCCTTCCCCCTCTCACCGAAAGAAAATTTTAGCACAAATGGGCAACAAAAACTGGGGTGGAATTTTCAAAAGTGATGATGCCACGTGGGTGGGTGGCGGGGTCGTCGACTTTTTGTCACCACCACCCTGACGATCTCCCGCGAAACCTCGGAACCTCAGCATGTGTGACTGCAACTCATGAATTCTATAATGATGGTGTGATAGAAGTTAAGGCACATTATCTATAATGCATATTGAATAATTTATAATAGCTATTATGGATTCTAGGTGCGATATCATCACATTCCACCTATCGAAAACCCTATATAACCGTACTAAATGTACTGAGAGCAATATATAAAAAAATTAAAGACAGACTATATTCAGGGTTGGGCTAGTTAACCCAAAACTTATTGAAAACAACTGAAAAGGCATTCAATGCACGTGTAGGGCTCTGGATAACCGAATCACTGTTTTTAGCGCTCAGAAAAAAATATATAAATCATTCTGGATGTCCTGCACGCAATATAACCTTGTATTTTGAAAACCGTATTCATCGACCCTAAACCCTTTAAGAACCTTTGAAAAGGCCCTCAATGTTCACACTGGGCTCTAAATAACCAAACCTCTATATACCAAAAATGTATATACACTATTCCTGACGCCCTATACGCAATACATAACTAAGCAAATGAAAACAAACTACATTTTAGAAATCGGTTCCATCGACCTCAAAACTTTCGAAGCCTCATGAAATTGAATAATATAGTGAAGATGGGCACTACGTAATACAACAATCCTATTCAGCGTGCTTTATAACCTAAAAACACTCGTTGTAAGGTAAAACACGCAATAGTATGCCGAAATAATGGAAATTTTTTGCAAACGGTCGGCAATCCATATTCGGGTCCACAGAGTCCAGGGAGTGTTCCTTCAGAAATGTTGTTCACAAACTTGTAGATCTCGATGAGCTGATTCCATACGGTGTAAAGCACGTGTCGCGAGATATGGGCTGCGAAAAAATGGTAGTCAGATGTGGCCAGATTTGGCAAAAAAACCATTAAAAATTTGTTTTGCTATTTTGACACGAAGGATGGGGTTGGAACTGCCCGTGTTCAACTAAAGGACACACCTTAATCACTTTTGCTATCGAACAAAAATTTTTTCGATATCCATGTAACCGTAATGAGTTGTAAGCGATAGCGACAGATAAAAAGAAATTTTCACTATTTTCTTTCAGCGCAGTGTGGAAACTCCACTGGCTTCGCTCGCTCCATTTCAACTATATACATATCATAAATCAACAAGATGGACCAATATTTTTATTTAAATGATGTTTGCAAGTTATGAATGTGCTGCTGCAAACCGTGGTAGGTATATTTATGTGTGTATTCCAATGC
Organism: Trileptium ribeirensis; assembly: GCA_030248225.1. Taxonomy (NCBI): domain Eukaryota; kingdom Metazoa; phylum Nematoda; class Enoplea; order Enoplida; family Thoracostomopsidae; genus Trileptium; species Trileptium ribeirensis. The sequence goes on along the minus strand of JASANE010009017.1, from coordinate 249,843 downwards.
CAATGAGATATAATTGAAACGAGTGAGTGGTGTTGTCTCAAATAGCATCTAATTGACACAAAATCATTTTTATGTGCCGTCAGTGTATGTATTGATTTTCACACATATTTTATTTGAAAGCACGATTCAATCCACACACAGATTTGTGTTTGCGTTGCTACAATGATTTCCCGCCAAAATTTCCGGAAAGTGACATAAGTTGACATAAGGCAAAGAAACCTAAATTTTGGGCGTCGAAATGGTGACTAAGCACATAGGCGCCACACTAGTACAGTTTCCCAGCAAGCCAGTCGTTTGGCATAAGATGTTATATGGTGTATCGGCTTACCTTATTTCCAGACACAGCACCATTTTTGTTTGCACCCTTTTCGCCTGTAACGTTTCCGCCATTTCCATCCATTTCAGTGCTTTCTCCAGGAATTGGGAATTGAGGCGGAGTTGCGGCACACATCGTTTGCGCAACCTTTAATTGATTGAAAAGCACACAATAAAATCTATGTAGCCAATGAAGACAATATAATATTAGCGGCCTTTTTTATTTCAAGGTGATGTGCATAGACAATATATCAATAACAGCTGAAATTGTACATACCATACAACACATAGCGGCAGAGTATTTGACTCTTAAACTATTTTAAAAGTAGCTAAATATTTCACGGATTCGCCTTCCTTTGAGAATCGATACGGTACAACCTGCACAATGCCTGATCAAAAATACAGTCAGCATTCACGCATTATACAGTCAGCATTCATGCATTATACAGTCGTAGAAACTGCCGAATTTGGTCATATCGGTTCAAACACAATGTGACCATAAATTGGATCGGATAATGCTGTGCGAACATGGCCCTAACAGTCGCCGAAAATTCTCTTATAAATTACGGTGCAGCTATTGATCTTTGCTATAACGCAACCGTGGCGTAATCTTCTACGGTGCTTCTAGTCTAAATTGAATTTTCCTGATGTCAATTTTCATACGATACTGCGATGTTCGGAAACAGTAGATGCAAAACGAAAGTAGCGAAAGCATTTAATAATTTTTTGAACTGTATACAATGTTCTGAGGCAATGGTAAAGTGCCCAACAAGTCAATAATCATGCCGATAGAGGTCCTATATTACCTGCAGCTTGTGCACTAAGACCAATAGTTAGATATATTTACGATATTACAACTAGTAACTCGCAAGCGAGGGTGAAACGGAGCGAGCGTGGTTTTATCAAGTGGTAATTTTGTGTTGTCACTTGCAACAGGCTTTGTGTTTGATGTATATACTACACTCTGTAAACCTAAACCCATTGAAAACACTAAAACCTCGTCGACCATAAACCCATCAAAAACTGAAAACACACGAATAATTCGTGCTAGTCTCAAGATAACAGAACCATCGTATTGAGCACCTATATATAAACCAATATTGATGCCCTGTAGCAACGAGTAGCCAAACAAATGAAGACAGACTATATTATTATAGAAATCGGTTTCAATCACCTTAAACACATTGAAAACACATGAAATGTGTAACGTGGACTCTAGATAACCAAATCATTGTATTCAACGTATATATATACCGAAAAACTTCTACATAGACAAATTATGATGCCAGGTACCAAACTGCTGACGACCGACTATTTTTTTGGAAACGGGGAACCATTAGATAAAACATATTAAAAGGCATAAGATATATACTCGTATTTACATTACCCGAAAACCTATATCGACAATTTTTAGTTACCTGATACGTAACCATATAACTAAAGATAGACTATATTTTGGAAATCAGTTCATTGTCTCTAAAACCTATTGAAAAGGCATGAAATGCGCGCGCTGGACTCTAGACCATTGTATCCAACGTTCAGAAATACCTATATATAGACGTTCTTGATACCCTGCGCGCGATACATCATCATAAAAACGAAAATGAACTAGAGCTTGGGAATCGGTTAGTCTACCGTGAAATCCCACCAAAAAGATATAACATAGTGAAGTTGGATGTTAGAAAGCAAAAACATCATATCCAGCGTGCTTTATAACCTAATAGACACTCATTATATGGTAAAAACTAGCAATAACTCGGCAAAATTTGAAAAACCGCTACTTCTGACAGAGTCGACGAACCATATTCGGGTCCACAGCAGCCCATGGTCTATTCCCACAAAAATCTTGGTCATCAAAGTTGTAGATCTCAATGAGCTAATTCTGTTTCCATATTTCGTTTGTGATGAAAATGGTGGTCTCCGTTTTTCGACATGAAGCCTGTGTCGCCAGATATACGTTGTGGAACCCCGGTACCTGTACAGTCAGATTTGGGAATGAAAGTTTTTCATAATTGTGATTCGGAAGACGGGGTGGAGGTTGTTCGCGTTCACCGAAACGCCACATCTTCATCACTTTTGCTGTCGAACAAAAATTTCTCTAAATCCGTTCATGCGAAAATGAGTTATGAATATGACAACGTCAAACAAAACTATGGAAATTTTCACGATTATCCCCCAACTCCGCTCGCTCCATTTCAATAATACATAACTCTTGTAAAATTAAAAAGACAACGAGATACTTTGTTTTAAAGATAAATATTTTTACCACAAGCGTGTCGTTTTGTAGCGGACTAAGTCCGGCGTTGATACGAGCAGTATTTTTTATCTCTCTCAGCGCTTCCCATCCGCCCAGCCATGCAAGGATCGTTTTCCAAAGCAAAAGTAAAACGCGATGCATCGGATAGTGACAAACGAAACTTGAACAAAATCGTGCAATCATGTTGAACAGTACCATCGGAAGCGACTGATTTTCACATATCGGATGACCTACAACGAGAAGGAGACAGTTTTCGACGTATGTTCTAGCATCATTTACACAACATAATATTACACTAAAATAGCAGCTGATGCACACAAGTTTCTGAAGTGACCGTTAAATTAACGCGAAAAGAGTATGTTGTGAGCAGAAAATGCCGAAAAAAAGACCGAAGCTGCAAAGATTTTCACTTTTTAGAATATTCAACGGCTCATAATATAGAGTATCACAAACAAACCGTCTTTGCTTGTCAAAACAGCTTGCTAAAGCAGAATCAACGCTCACAGTTGGTTGTCCGCTAAATAATTTTTGTACTGTACTTTAGTTATCGATTTTTAAGACTTTTCCTGCATGAAGAAAATTTTATATACGTAGTACTATTCTGTATTTGCCACAACTAGTATATCGCAAGCGAGGGTGAAACGCAATGAGTGCAATTTCATTTTTAAGTTCACATTTCCTTTAATCACCTGTAACAGGATGTGTTTGATGTATATACCACCATAAAAACTCTTAAACGTTGAACCCACAGAAAATGCTAAAACCTCGTCGATCCTTAACCCATCGATAACAACTGACAACTAATAAATTATTGTTTGTGCTGGTCTACAGATAACGAAACCATCGTATTCAGCCTACCAGAAAACACACATACACAATTCTTGAGGACCTGTACACAATACGTAACCAAACAACTAAAGACATACTATATATACTTTGAAAATCGGGCTCGTTGATGCTACCCCATGAAAAGGTAGGACATATGCATGCTGGACCCTACATAACCAAATCACTGTATTCAGCATGCCGAAAGACCCTCTACACACGCTATTCGTAATATCACGTACCAAACAACTGGCGACCGATTATATTTTGAAAATCGGGATCGCCGCCCCAAACCCAATCAAAACATCTGAGAATGCATAAAGTTCTCACGCTGAACTCTAGATAAGTAAACCACCATGTTCAGCCTACCGTAAAACCTATATAGACAATTCCTTATGAGCTCTAAACAAACCGAACAATCTACATAACCTAACAAACAACTGAACATATTATACTATAGGGTCATTTCATGCTACGATGTCCCTTTGTCCCAAAAATGACTAATAATAACAACTTGGTTGGCTCCGATTATCTTCATTTTTACTCCCTATGACCAAAAAACGTAAAGGATTCCGAATTTGAGATCGTTATAGTAAATTTTTTAACAGTTCTGATGCTATAGCTTCCCAACTACCACCCCTGATGGCCAACCTATCAGACCTAAAATAGTCTACGGCATGCCCCAGTTTGAATATAACCTCCATTTTGTGATTATATATCTCGTGCAGCCTATCGGCGTGTCAAAATGGGGATTGGCCCAGCTCCGTATGTCAAAAATAAAGCTTATTATACCTATTCTTGGGTGGAACTTATCACTTCTAAAATACGGGTGTTCCGATTTATAGCCGTTACTAAATGGAAACGAAATGGCCATGAACGGTAGCTTTTTGTATCGATAGTATAGCCTGGGTGTTATGCAAAAAATTTACTATATTCCCTTTGTCAGACCTGTTAGAATGCCAGAAGTAACTGGTGGTCGGGAGGGGAGGGGTTAATTTTTTGTTTACGTTCAAAACCACTCAAAAATTCTAGAAGCAACACTCAACTGTCTTTTTCACACCATCCACTCGACATTATATCATCCAAAAATAATGTGGTCGTGGTGGGGGTAAATTTGGTCGGGGGGGTGTGGGTGGGGGTGGCGTAAATTTTTTATCTACGTCCAAAACCACTCAAAAATTCTAGAAGCCACACCATCCACCCTACATTATTTCATCCAAAAATAATATGGTAAATGTATACCAATCGCCAGTGTACATGCCTGGTAACGTGGTCGGGGGGAGAGTAAAATTAAAAAAAACAATTTTGTGTCATATTTGGCCGAAATGCAGTACCACAATGTAATATGCCACAATCTGAACTATAAGCGCGAAATTTCATCGAAATACCGTCACATGGCCGATTTTTCGAAATTTTCGGTGGTGGTGGATGTAAAATCCTGAGATCAACAGGTCGGCCGTGAAATAGAGCTCAGATCGTTTCACCATTCTCTTCCTTATGAGAATGAACCATAACAGACAAATTAATAGCTTGTACTCACTCCACCATACCCCAAACTAGCAATGGTCGGGGGTAATCAAATGTGCGAAATTCGATCTTTTAACCCTGGCGCCGTGGTAAGTAACAAGAAGCAAGTGGGTTAATATTTTTTCAAAAGGTACCCAGGAATTGATATGATCTATGAATAACGTTTATGTACCGTGCATAAGTAACGAGTAATGACCAAAAAAGAATTTGGTGGTGGGTAAGAATGGGGTTCATTCCATGTCGGCCGCTCCAACTAGCCAGGATCGGTGTAGATTTGAAATTTGTGTAACTAAAAACGTAGTGTAGACCTGACTAATTCTGCACAAAAAAGAAGGTCGTTTCACCATTCGCTTCGTGATTGGAAAGAACCATAACAGACAAATTAATTGACTTCTACTGACTCCACCATACCCATAACTAGCAACGGTCGGGGGGTGGGGGTAATCAAATGTGCTAAAATCGACCTTTTGACCCTAGCGCTGGTGTAAGTAACAGCAAGCACCTGGGTTAATATTTTTTAAAAGGCACCAAGGGGACAGGTATGTTATATGAACAACGTTTATGTACCATGCATAAGTAACCAGCAATGACCAAAAAAGAATTTGGTCGTGGGGGGGGGGTAAAACTGGGGTTCATGCCATATCGACAGCTGTCACTCTCCATGATTGGATTAGATTTGAAAATCGTGCAATAAAAAATGTTGTATAGACCTGGCTAGTCCTGCATAGAAAAGAATATGGGCCATAATTTCTAACATCGAGCCACACCATTACCCGGAAAAAACAGGTCGTAAAGTTAGTCATTACGGTTTTTGTCACTTTGGGACCTATGTGGATGTCCAGCCCCTTATGGCGGGGGTGATACCAAAAATTATTTTGTTGATTAAAATAGCTAATTAATGAAGCTTCCTGGCGTAAATAACATTTTTGCCACTTCCCTGCCCGTTTCTGTGCTACAGACCAAAATATCCGACCAAAGGACATCGTAGCGTGAAATCACCCTATAGTCTGGAAATCAGGTTCATTGACCCATCAAATGGCATTAAATATGCACGGGGGCTCTAGATAACCAAAATCATGGTATTCAACCTTCAGAAATACCTATATATAGACATTCTTGGTGCCCTGCACCGCAATACATAATCTGAAAAATGAAAAGAGCACCATTGTGAAAATTGGGTTCGTCGATCGAAAACCCTTAAAACCCCATAAAAAGATAAAATATATTCCAGCTGTACTTTAGATAGCAAAACCATTGTATCCAGCGTGCTTGATAATCTAATAAGCAATCATTATAATGTAATAACAAGCAATAACGTAACTAAATTATAAAAATCCCTATTTTTGGCAAACGGTAGACGAACCATATTCGAGCCCACAGTAGCCCCGGGAGTGGTCTCACAAATCAGTTGGTAAGCCAAGTTGTAGATCTCGATGAGCTAACTCTGTATGGTGTATTTTTCTAGAGATATGGGCAGCGAAACACTGATACCATTAAAAAGCTGTGTTTTGCCATTTTAGCCCAAAAGATGGTGCCGAAGCTGTTCGCGTTCAACTAAAGGGTACATGGTCACCGAAAAATGTCGAAAACCGTTCATCCGAAAATGAGTTATGAATGACAGACAGACAAAAAAAGAGAAATTTTCCCGATCCACCACCAAGCCTTCAGTAAAAACTCCGCTTTGTCCGGTGCGACATTGAAACTGAGCGAGCGACTAGATTGCATTTTCCAGCGAGGGTGCTAGTCGGAAGAAGAAGGACTTATTTAACCCACTTTGCGCTAGCGCAGCAGTATCTTGCAATCTATTCCCATTGCTCGACGTTAATAAAGGGAAATAACTTATCTATAGAAAGGTCCACAACAATTCATTGCATTATAATTATTAAAATACGTTTCGGTATTATCGTATCAACTTGACTTGACAAGGCATGCACCCGGATTGGGTAAGCCTGCTGTTCTGGGGTTATTGACGGCAATCACGTTGGTGACGCGCCATGTTAGATGCTGAGCGCCACTCGCCACATATGTCGCATTGTTTGTATTTTGCCCTATATTTGCGCGTCGGAGATACACCAGCACCGGCTGCTGTCGCGGGTTCATCACCACCTCCGTTGCCGCTGCAATCCCTCCTATGCCTTGCGGCATTTCCCTTCGATCCCTCTTTCCCGCATTTCGGACACAAGACTTTGTTATTTGACGAAGCCCTCGCCGCCGACACACTCGTCTTCGCATGGTTTTTGAGATTGGCTTGTTGGGCGAACGTTTTGCTGCAGTTGACACATTCGAAAGGTTTGCTGTCTGACCCTTGTCGGTGCATCCTTTTTACGTGCACCGCCAGTCCTGACTTGGTTTTGCTGACTTTTGTGCATTCGGCCCAAGAGCATCGCCACCCATCCGGCTCGCCTTGCCGCGGAGTCCATTGACTCCTAGGACCGACATCCATTTGCGGGGCGGTCTTGGATTGACTTTTTTCCCATTTCCAAATGTGCTTCATTCTGCTCGCAATCATGCTGCGCCAGCCCTTTCGATCACTCGCCAATCTTTCTATGTCGTCCGGATCGACGTTTGCTTGGCGGAGCAGTCCACGCCAGTACAAAATCGTGTTCCGCCGTTTCTTCTTCGCCAGCGGGATTCCCTCCAAAGTCTGACTCCATCCCAACACCGCCTGCTTCGTGATGCGCTCGTTGTTCATGCGTATCACATGACCTATCCGCTGCAGCGCTCTTTCCTACACTTTTCGTCGAATAGACGCCACGCCTAGCTCCATTCGCACGTCCCACATATTTCGCTGCTCCCGCTCCATTTGTATCAAGGGTGCCTCTCGCTTGTTGCTCCAGATATGTCGATACGCTTTGTCGACCAGACTCTGCATGGCCTTCAGTTCGCTGAGATGCCAGCTGCGGGTGTTGCAGTCGAAAAGCATAGTACTTTCGATGCAGGCTTCGACTATTTCGGCTTGTGTAGATTTCGGCAGACGGCTGTGCATCAGTCGACGTTTGACTATGAACCAGCTTCGTGACCCCCTGCGTAAGCGTTCTCGTAGATCAGCTTTCCAGCCTAGCCAAACACCTAGCATTCGGATCTCGTTGCTGTCCCGACTGCCGAAATCAAGCACTTCTTCCTTGGCGTCGTTGTTGCGTTCCTCCCATTCTCCCATGACGCCTTTGATCGCTCGCACCCCGTCGTCTATTTCTTCTCGGGTCCCCACTATCGTGGTATCATCGGCGAAAAGGGAGCACATGATGCGTACTTCCATTGCCTCTGAGTGGTGGTTGTCGGGTTGTCGCCTAGGTGGAAAGGACGAGCCCGGTATCCACCGCCACTTCACTCCCACCTCTCTGCCGCTTGCCGTTGCTGTTGCTGATCGTTCCTGCTCGGCCTGCCTGATGACTGCTTGGTGGTAGATGTTGAATAAGATCGGGGAAGTAGGGCATCCCTCCCGCAACCCACGCGCAGGCAGCCATGGATCGCTCATTTCCGCTTTGCCTTTGACGCGATACTCGGTTGTCTCGTGGAGATCTTGTAGTACGTTCAGAATGTTGCCTTTAAGCCCGTATCTGTTGAGCAGGTTCCACAGTCCCGGCTTATTCACTCTTGGATAAGCTTTTTGTAGATCCAGAAGGCGGGCTTGGGGGTCTTCCGGGTGCTCGTTGGCACCAATACACTGTTGCCGAAAGCAGACGTCCTCTTGCATTCTGACGAAAATTTGGGTAGCGTCGGCCGTCGATCGTCCGCTTCGGAACCCGTTTTGATTTTCGTCCAGCAGACACATGTCTTCGGCCCAAAGCTTGATTCTCGTTGCCAGCACCCTAGCCAATATTCGGCTCACCATCGGCAGTAGACAGACCCCTCTGTAGTTGTTGACGTTCTTTCTGTCACCCTTCTTAAATAGAGGCACCACCAACCCTGTTTTCACACTCGCCGGCCATTTATCAGCTCGGTTTTGAAACATATATTTCACCATATCGATCACTGCCTGTTGGATCCTTTCGTCTGCCTGTTTAATGAAAATCATGCGCATCCCATCATGCCCCGGAGCGGATTCTTTGATCTTTCCCCATTCCGTGGTGATCTCCAAATTTGTCGGGCAAACGTTGAGAGATCTCGCTGCTGCTGTTGCGCTTCGCGACCGCCGCAAGTCGACTGCTGTTTCGACTGCTCGGTCTATGCGTTCGGGCTCGATTTCGAATCTTTCTTCTGTCACTTTTTCAAAGTGGACTTTGAATTCCTCGGTAGTGATATGATCAACATCTATGGATTTGGCTGAGCGATTTCCCAACTTTTTCAGGATTTTATATATCGATCCCACATCGCCTCTTTGTTGGGCGTTTCTGCATTCTTCGATGACGTTGTTCCACCAGTTTGTTTCCAACTCTTTCAGCTTTGTCTTGAACTTTCGACGGGCGGTGCGCAATTGTTCCTGCACGAGCTGGCGCTCGTCCGGAATATTGCCTTGCTGCTGTTGTCGTCGCGCGTCAAGGCATCGCTGAATTTCACGTTGGTGAACTTGGCATTCTTCGTCCTTGTCGACTAGCCACGGTGACTTCACCTGCTTGGTGCTCACCCCACAGGTCAACTTCGCCACATCGACTAATTGCCCCGAGAAATCGTCCCATTCCATATCTGTGTGTTGAATATCACGAGTTGTTGCTTCTTTGAACGCTGTTTTGCCTTCGGTTGACCTGAGATATTCCCAACGTATATTCGCAGGTCGATTTCTCGTTGCTCGTCTGCGCTGAGCATCCCCCGGAGTTGCCTTTCGATTTATGACCAGCTTTTTCGGACGATGGTCCGAGAAGCTGTCCACCGCTTCCGTTTTTACCGATCTTACGAGACCGTGTCGTTGCCCTGATTTGCACATGAATCCATCAAGTTCGAACCATTTTTTAGCGCACGGTGGAACCATGTTCCCCTGGTTTTGTGGTCCATGAAGCTGTTGATCCAGGCTAGGCCGTTCTCAAGGCACCATCTGATTAAGTCGGCGCCGGCTGCGTTTGTTGTGCCCATCCCAAACTTTCCCCTTGTTTCATCGGAGACCGAACTAGCACCCAGCAGTCGCGTTTATGTCCCCACCAATTAGCAATATCTCCTGCGAATTCCCTTTTGCCAGCTGATTTTCCAGCTCGTTGCGGAATTTGTCCCTAGCATATTCGCCATGGTTCCACAAAGGGTGATACGCTGCGACGAGCCGCAGCTTGCCGATGACAACCGCTGCTGTGCGTTCGCCCAGGTGTTTCGTTGATCCGGAGTCCAGCCATTCTTGTAGCGGTCGGCCGTGTAGCGCTATCGCCGCCTTTGTCGAGTGTATTATTGCCCATTGATGTTGACCATCACCGATCCACGTCACACCAGTGTTGCATGATGTTATTTCTGTTAGCAACACTATGTCCCACTGCCTCTTCTCACAGTAAGCCAGTACCCCTCGTATCCGCCTTCTGTTCGCCTCATTCAGTGACGCCCGCTGCACATTCCACGTGACGATTGTCCTCGTGGTGCCTTCGACGATTGCCCCCGATTGGGCCGCTTGCCGTCGGATCGCCTTCTCTCGTCTCTTATCCTTGATCCGCTCCATCCGTTTCTGCTTCCCAGCAGCAGTTTTGTCCCTCCTCCCTCTGTTGTTTTCGTCCCGTATCTGTCGCGGTCCCGGATTCGGGTGTATATCCGTGTAGAGCCGCATCCAAACCAGACGAGTCGTATGACGACGCGTCAACAAACCCCAGAACAGTTTATTGCCAATCATTTGTTGTGAGAGGTGGAGACAGTGGCAGCTGCCCCCCACTCCGTTGCCCACGAGTGCAGCGCCCGCACGATTCAGTGATCCTTCATCGATGGGGTTGCAGCTCAGAACCTGGTGCTCGTTTTACCGCGATTCACGTTTCTGCTGATCACCACTGAGAGGTAGAGCACCGCGACAGCTTATCGTATCAACGTTATCAACATTCTTGATGTCGTCATCATCTAGCCGAAACTGGATGAGCCACCGATCTTGACAACTTCATACATATATAAGGAAGTAACTGAATTAAGAAATAGCTGTGGGCCAATTGACTTATCTAGCCCTAAAATATGTCCTGCAAACTAATAACTCTGCTATTTGTGAATACTGCCATTAAAAACTTATTTGACTCCAACTCGGCAATACATCCGATATGCAAACTGCTGACATTACCAAGACTGAATTAACGAAATTATAATAACAACTACCAAGTTCGGCGATAAATGACTCTTGTAGACTGTTCACTTTACTAGTCGGAAATTCCGGTACAGTTGCCTCGATTAAATGCTTGGCAACGTCACGTCGTCGCATCGTTTCAACCATCGTGTAAATGGCCGACAGGATGAAACGCAGCTCGCAACTACTGTCGTCGGAATTTAGATTTTCTTTTTCTAAATAACTAATATTGATATAAAAATGTTGCTAACAAAGAAGGAGGCAGGCTGCACCATTTGCATTGTTCAACATACCGTGTACACCAGCAAAGCAAGGAAAACAAACATAGCCAGATTTTGTCAAGATTAATTATTTATGCTTAGATATTAAATTAAAATTCGAATAAAATTCATACGGCTGTGGGGTGATAATTAAATTAACGGTTTAAACATGAATATATTACTTCTAAAACATTCTCTTTCAACAGACAAACTTGATGATTAGATTAACAAAGTCAGTCACCCACGTACAGTACATCAGACTTGTTTTACAATATTAATTAGCAATATTTTCATTGTAATAGCTGTGAAGGCAAGCTTTGAAATATCACTCAACTTAGTTGTGTAAACTTTGACAGCCGCAACATTAAACATTATACCATGAGCCATAGTTTTATTTTAAGTAATAACATTATCTTAATGCTATTAAAACGTAGTAACATGACATTCAATGGCTGCAAAAAACGAAAAGACGACATTGTTTCACCAAAATAATGTTCCGCAGTAGAGGTGAGAATTTGAACTCTCGCTTCGGCTTGACTCGGCTCTAGACTCGAGCCAAGTCTGCCATGATGTCTGAAGGGTCAGCCACAGTTTAAGATGTTACCGCGACAGCCGAGACGACTGTACCAGGAAAAGCTGTTGTCCGCTTTTAAAATCTCTTTTCTAAAACAACAGACATAATTCTAACTGCTGATGTATTGTAGATTAGCCAGCCATCAGCAAAACAGCCGAGATAACTTAGGTGCTGCACTTAAAAGTTTCAAAACCGACTATACAAGTCGCTTTTATATTGTTTTCGAGAATTCGGAGATGGAGAAGTGCTAGCTTCGGAATCGAAAAATTCTCACTGGGCCGCAGTAAAAAAGATGGGCGTCCGTTTATTTGTTTCCCTGTAAACAGGACTTCGTTATCTCAACATAACCCGATATGGATGTATGAGGGCTCATATAAAAGCTACAATACTCTAGATGTGTCTTTGGGAGGTTTTATTCCGATCCGACACACCCAGGTCCCACCACAGGGAGTTAAATGGGGGTACCCAGGGGTACACGGCTAAAACGGGCCATTTTTGCTCATAACTCGGCAACCCTTAAACCGATTTGATTCATTTTGATATGGAAATATGTACCTAGGACGCTTTATTTATGAGTATATAAACTGTTTTGGTTGGGTTCATAGGGGCATGGGGGACTTTAGCAAATGGTCAAATTCGAAAATTTTGGTCAAACTTTGTGTAGGTGTACCTATATAACCACTAAAGCGATTCGAACGAAATTTGGTGTCGGAATAGAGCTATTGTGGAGCTACATGTATGGTTTCAACATATTTGATGTAGGACCCTTGGGTAAATTGGTATTTGAGGCCAAATTGGCCCCGACGCCATGTATAGTCATCTGTGACATTACCACTTCTAACTTCTTGAATTCTTTCACGTTCTTTTCAAGGTCAATTTAGGGTTTTATTAAATTGTTAGTTCATTGTTTTTGTACTCGTTGTATGTTTTGTCTAATGCATACGTTGGCTATCAAAAGAGGCGGGCGTAACTATGACTCATCACTCACGGTTTATATAATGCTGCACCTACGCACTGTGTGTAGGCTTTGTTTGTGTGTGCTTTCTACAACAGACTTCGGGGTATTGTTCTCACCACTCGAATTCTGGCTCGCAAGCGAGCTTCACTAGTATATACATAAATTACATACATATATTTTTCACGATTCGTAACAAGTTCTGAGGTAGAGTTAACCCTCATATGGTGCGTATTAGATATCTGACAACCAGTTTTGCTGCATCTATGCCTTATTGAACAGCTGATTAATAAATATTTTTGGTGAGTAACATCTTTGTTTCGTAACTGAGAAAGTAAAAACTATAAGGAGAAAATGTTTTTGATAATAATGTACAAAAACCATTAGTAGAAAAAACAAAATTTGAATATCCTTTATGGAAAAAATTAGAACTAATGTTAAATTTAGTCTACGACGCAATATTACTTACTCGCAGTAGTGTCAGGTTGGAGAGTAAGCGCAAGCAACGAACACAACAGTGGGTACACTCCCATCTCGTATAACTGATAAACAGCAACGGCAATATTTCTCGTTATATCTTCAGCATTTTTGGCTTCCAAAAAGCTACCCTGAAACATTTCGACAATTACTACTACAACCTATTAGGCACTTACATTGAAGATTAAAGACTTATATTTATGGGACGCATCACCTACTGAGGAAAACACGAAAGCACCCAGAGATCCTTCTTAAGCAAACACATCATGATTCCATGTAGGCATTAGGCATGCTAGTAATCAGAATAGGCAAATGACAACTGGCAATGCATGTAGCGACTTTATCACTGAAAGGTTTACATGAAGACATACAAAGGAGAACAGGTTGGTCTTGTGATAATCAATAATATAAAGTCCAACAATGGCTATACGCTAAATTGCTGAATCGGTAGGAACAGGGTATATATGCTAAAAGTGTGAGGAGGCACTAACTGCGCTCATTTTCAAACCTTGGAATACAGGTTATCATGAGGCACAAACTTTTGTCACATTTGCATGACCTTTTTTGCTTTTTAACTTGACACAGAAAGAGGAGTGTATCAGACAGTCAAGGGAGCTGGTTTTTCATAAATGGCAATGAAATCACAATGCTAGAGTACACCAGCGGGGTTGCACCAGTCAGCTAAGCCAAAACTACATAACGTAGAAACGTGATATTCTAGTCATCATTTGTTGTGTATCCTCAGTGGACATTAAGTAGCTCACAACATTTTCAACACACAACACAACGCGTTTTCGGCACAACTCTTTCTGGACAGTAAAACATGTTAACCCAGAGTTTTTGATGCAGAGGTCGGACAAACAGTTTTGTCTGTTATATATGGTACAACGTACAACATCTCGGCAAAGAGCATATTTATAAAGAGCTTGGATGATATTTTAAATTAGCCGCCACCTGACGTATTGGGTTACCTTACAAAGGATTAGGGAAATTAATTTTAGATCAGTTTTAAATAAATACATAACTGATAAAACCAGTTGAGTGTTGTGACCATCCTAGCCAACGTATATAGCTCTATGCTCAGGAGTAGCTATTAAGAATGTTTGGCTGACTTCTCCAAATAGGTGAAAGCGACGGCAGGTATCCCCCGGGTTCTCTCAGTTGATACACCCTAGATACATTCCATGCGACTAAGATTTTAGGAATTTTCCTTCAACAAGCTACAAATAATTTCCATGTTTTTGCTATATCTTCGAACCTTTCCCTGTGTTGCTGAAAATAGCTAAAATTTATACTGTCTGGATATGCACACATGAAAACGGTAGTTACATTACACATATTTGACGTTTACTGACAGCTACAGCAGTTTGTTGGCACAATTTAACTGGCGTAATCACTCACAGACGATACTTTTCATTCCCACGTTCTGAACTACAGGTACCCTCCGTGTAATTTTGGCAATTTGGAGAATCCATATCGCCATATTTATGCCCTACAGAAATTGCCTTCGCTGGTTCAGACAGAGATGTTCATCGTGTGCGTGCTAGAATTCTCGTAGGCAAGGAAATTAAAAGTACACTTAAATTTTAGACAGACAAGCGATATTGAAAGTACGAAATAATTCATTAAAAAGGTCTAAACTTTTGGAATACTGTAGATAATATCTCACTGACATTGCTATGAAGTGCTATTTAGTCAGTTCACGGCCGAAATATAGAACATAGTCTGCATCAAAGTAGCTAATTCAACGACTTGAAAAACCAAGTTTTCTACCGTATGGGGTAGAGTTCCATGATATGGTATCGGTAGAAATTTCCATTTTTTGCCAATTTATTGTAGTACAAACATGCTAAATTATGAATCTTAATAACAGTACTGAAATATTTCGATAATTTGTGTCGCGGAATAAAGTTATCGTCATTACCATAATGATTACGACACATTGATTCAGTACACCATGGTGCCGATTGGGTGTACGGTAGAAAAATCTGTGCACACAAGACAGGGTTTCAGCTACAAACAAGACGAACGTTCTTCTATAAAATTAGCCAAGCTAATTTGCTACCGAATTATTTTTCGAATATAATAAGTTTAAATATTTTTGTATAACGCTAGCTTCGCCCTTTTCAAATACTCTAGACGATGCCATAGCTTGTTGACTTGACACGGTGTGCATTTATATAGCCACGTTAACAAGGTCTGCAACAGTAAACTCTGAGTAAAAGTGTATGTTCAGAGATAATTGTGCCGGCTTCTCCAATATGGGGGAAGGGCGGAGGCTTTGGGGACCCCACCGCGTTTTTCGATAAAAATTTGATAAAATTGTGGCTTTTTCGTTAAATAATCTCAAATGTTAGAAATTTTCGGACTTTTTAGCCTAGGGTGCCTCCTCGGTTCAACCCATCTTCCCCCACTTTACGCCAGACAGGATCCAGCGTCCCCAGTTCAACATCAGTCCCAGCCCATCACCGTTTATATCCCAGGCAAGACTAATAAGAAATGTGGAAGTCAGTTTTATGCATCACTACATCATGCAGCTCCGAAATAAGTTTGTCCAAAAGAAACCAAAAAAGTGACCAAGAAGTTGACTTCATGTTGAATAAGTTAAAATCTTTATGACCTTGGAGACCGTAAACATAAAGTGTCAAATTAAAGAGTACATATGCGAAAATTGCCAGTAATGCAGATGGGATGAAAAATAAGATTATAATAAATTGTGGGTATTAAAATTTGTCTACAGAAAAATACGTCAATTCATGCACACGTGTTCTTATTAGTTAGTGCGACATTTCTGGAGTGTCGGTATACGCCATGAATTGTTTGATTGCAAAATGCAAAAAATATACCTGGAACAAATACAAAATTGAACGTATTGCCATGAGGCGCTTAGAATCATCGGCGATTTCCAAGTATTCCAGTAACTCGAAACAGTATTGCCGTCTCTCCGTAACTGTTAGTTTAGTCCATTGCTGTTTACCGGCCGATTGTTCTATAAAACAAATGACTGATCTTATGCGAGTGAAATAGCTGCCTCCTTTCGAACAAGCAGTGCTATAATATGCGAAAAGCATGGAGCGAGCATCACGCGAGCGGCGGCTATTTCTTGCGAACATCGTATATAATATGATTAATTAATACATATAATAAAATATATCGTTATACACAGGGGTTCCGAATTTTGGCTCAAACTGACAATTCTGAAGAAATATAATTACTATATCTGCAGCCAAAGTCACTGTTTTAACCAAAAACAGCCATTTTCACCTATTTATACAACTTTCCGTGACATAGCATACTTAAATTTATTATTTCTATCTAAGCCTAAAAATTGAGTGCTTGTGTAACGCAAAAACTGGAAAATAGCCAAAAATCAGTTTTGCCGCAACTTTTGGAACAATGTGCGCACAATAAGTAAAAACGTCACCAGTGCAAATGGTATCTCCTAGAAATTTGAGATTCATACTCAAAGGAACAAGGCAAAAAAGTATTGAATTATATTTTTTAATTTTGACTATGATAACCATATCGTCAGGAAAAACGATAAGTTCATGTCATCGGAAATAGTCTTTGTCCAAAGTTGGACCATTTTTCGACATAGGATATAAATATTTCATCCCAAAACACTAAAATAAATTTTTTGAATGTGGCTTAATTAATAACTGAAAAAACTTAATATCAAGCGTTTTCCGATAATTGTGGCGGAATGCGTTGGTCTTTCCGGTGTCAGAACCTAATTCACATATACAGTATTTCATTAAAATTAATAGAATACCAGTGGTAGTTGCGTTGGAACTACTGCGGTTAGCAGACTCGTGCCACCACTTTGAAAAAATCCGGGCATTTTCGTACAGCTCCGTTTCCTCCTTGTAGCTGTACTGTTCGCCAAGTTCGTTCAAAAATGCATCTGCATCATCGTAGACAAACGGCACATCAGGCGTTCTGTTGTTACTGTACGACTGAAAGAAAAATAAAGGGAAACGATGTTTGAAATAATATATATATAGAAGCTATAGCAAAGCGCTATTGGGACCGAAATAGGTAAATGACAGGTAAGCATAGTACTAAGTAATTCCATTTGGTACTATAACGAAGAACTCTATATTATGACTATGATCAAGCTATAACTTTAATAAAATCTTACGCAGAACGCCACAAAGAAATAGTTTTTGACATGCGCTATGTCTTAAATTTTGTTATTTACATTAGTTTTAATGTATAAAGGTCAAAGCAAACAGCTTGAATCTGTCTAGCTAAAATGATAATCATTACTTGCGTTGAATATTTTAGCTTGTCGATAAATTCTCAGTCGCACTAATAATTATACTAAGTTGTCAGACAAAAGGACTCCCGACGGAAGTAAACATAATCGGAACCATCAAGGAATTTACAAATCTGCGAAGCAACAACTACTAAGCCTAATGAAACATTCGCTAAATTCATGTCAGCCCAAAACTACCGCCCTTAGGAAAAGAAAGCGACCCTTCACCGTTTCCGATTTTGTAGAAATTCTATCTTCGTTGTTGACAAGATATCTCAACTCTTTTGCTTTCCTACAATTCGGCCAATAGTACCTAACTCAATGATCATATGTTTCACCCGTTTAGATTCGTATTAAGATAAAAATAGGACTTATTTGAAATATGCATCACTCATTTTTATGTTGCGTTACGCAACAACTCAGTGTTCGAATTCAATCAATTACATACATATCTGATCATATATATATATATATCATATCTGATCTCGTTGATGAAATTTAGAAATGATTTCCAGATTTTTTCACACTACAACTATTTCGTATCTGTTAATAATACAAAGCCATATGTTTTGTTTGGAAAACAGCGACTCGGCTGCAAAAACCTGTACATGTACAAAACAAGACCAGAAGAATGATGTTATAATTAAATCACAAGAAATAGTGCCATTCAGGGACCTGTGGTAGTGTTTCAAGAACAATATCAGCGCAGCAGATTTAGTTTTAAAACTTCTGATATATACTCGAAAAGAAAATCCAGATATATTATGAAATCGTTAAAGTTAAATAATTTACTGAGTTTTATGTGGCTCGCAGCAAATTATCTGCGAGTATCCGCTATTGAAATCTTATATACGGTTTTATTACTTTCTACAGCTGTTCGAATCGCAGTAACACAACTGGCAAAACCAACTAAAGCAAAATTGTGAAATAGCTAGGTTTTTCTAACTGGGCGTGAGAGACCTGGCATTTTCCAAGAATTGCTGGATTCCTTCTGGCAAAACGGGTGCAACCATGAAAATTTTATGACCCTTTGTTTTAACACCCCTAACAAATTTTTGCTTCCGCATATGGAAAAACCTTATCTGATACAAAAAATTTACAACATTTTTTAAATATCTCAGTGTGAAGAGAAATACAACAGAAATCATATAAAGTTATGTCACGTAACAACCAAATAAAACTGCACAAGCCGTTCTAAATGCGTTGAATAGAATGTATTCTGGAGATGGAATTTGTCCAACCTAAACAGATTGCTTATTTTGGAGATTGAACAGGTATAAAATATTCACACTGGACTCTAAATAATGAAATCATCTTGTTCACCGTACCAAAAACCTATATATATCTTCTTGCACTTCAGCCATACATAGCCAAACAAATGAACACAGACTACGTGCTGAAAGTTGACCTTCAAACTACTGAAAAAATATGAAAAATTCGTGCGGACTCTAGAGATCCAAACCATCGTATTCAGGGTACCGGAAAAGCCTATATATATAGGTGATTCACGGTGGCCTGCACCATGCATGCAATGTACTAGTTACTTGCAAAGCAAGAGGAAACGGATCAAGAATGGCTACTCTGTCGTTACTGACGATTTTGTCGCTCCAAATTCAGGTCCTTAAGCCGGCGAAAAATTCCACACGATAGCAATTACACACCGGCCATATTTCAGCGACAACGCTACGGTAATTTTAATCATATATCAATAGTAACCCTATCGAGATTGCAGAACGTAGAGAATCATAGGTACACATACGCCTTTTGCGTCCACAGCCAATCAGTTATCGATAGCATACGTCGATATGCTATACGTGGATATCACGCAATACCGTATAAGTTAGAACAAAACTAACACCGACGATAGTTTCCCATGGCCGAAAACCACCAGTACAAGTTATCAGCCTCCCAGGACGTCACAATAAAATTGGGAATTTTGGGTCGAAGAACCATGTGGCGCCTTACCACCGTACCCATGAGTCTCAGAGCAAAATCAACACCTACAATGACTTTTCCATGCCCGAAAATTCCCAAGTAAAACTTTTCAGCCGTCCAGGACGGCAGAACAAATTTTCGAATTTTGAGTCGAGGAACCACGAGGGTGCCATATACCTCAAACCCCATGAACTGGAACCTTAATCGAAAAACAAAAAGAGGCATCGGCATTTGCCGTTTTACTATGAAATAAAACCAACCAGAGAAAAAATCGCAAGTTAAGATAAAAATAAACTTGCTTCCGTGAAAGTACTAAAATGAAGTTAAAAACCTTTATATTGTTCGCTTACCCCGAACCTTCAGGACGCCATACCCCTGTACCCGTGGAACCATGGGTCACAGAGCAAAACCAACACCGGCAATGGGTTTCCATGCCCGAAAACAAATAAGTGAAGTTTATCATCCGGTCAAGACGTCAGAACAAATTTTAAAATTTTGGGTCGAGGAACCACTGCGGTGCCATACCCCCGTACTTTAAACCACATAATTCCAGAACCGGAGCCTTAACCGAAAAACAAAAAAAGAGGCAACGGAATTTATTATTTCACTATGAAATAAAACCAACCAGAGAAAGTTGCGAAAGTTATGATAAAAATAATCCTGCTTCCGTGAAAGGTACTAAAAAGGTGGGGAAAACCCTTCATTTGATCTCTGACCCCGAACTTTGGGGCGCCATACCCCATACCATGGGTCACAGAGTAAAACAAATATATATACCGTCAATGAGTTTCCCATGCCCCCAAACACCAAGTGAAACTTTTCAGCCGCCCAGGACGGCAGAACAAATTTTCTAATTTTGGGTCGAGGAACCATTGGGGCACCATACCTCAAACCCCATAACTCTAGAACCAGATCCTTAATTGCAAAACAAAAAGAGGCAGCGGCATTAATTATTTTACTATAAAATAAAACCAACCAGAGAAAAAATTCCAAAGTTAAGATAAAAATAACATTGCTTCCGGGAAGGGTACTAAAATGTGTGTTTTTTGGTGGACCCAGACCCCAAATCATCGAAAGTGGACACGGTAAATCGACTATGCCGGTTCGATTGAGCCCAAGATCATGAAAATCGATTTAGTCGTTGCCGAGTTATGGCCGATCACACACACACACGGAATTTAAAAGATTTCACCCACGCAACGCACAATCTCCACTACGTTTCACTGTATTCTGAAAACCGAAGAACTATTTATTTTATCTTCCAATGACCCAAAAGACCAAAAAATTTGAAATTTATAAATCACAATTTTTAAGAAAATTATAATGTAATGATTGGTTTGTACGTTGCAGAGCCCCAAAGACTTACTTACTAGATGCATATCACGCTAATACACAAGCCTTTATTCTATTTAGCAACTCGAAGACCTCTAGACCTGCACACATTTACACTGGAAAAGTGGCGAAGTTGACTATTTTCTGTGCCAAAATTTGCAAAACTTTGATTTGGCACCGTCCGGCAGGGTTAATAACACAGCCAATATGGTATTAAAACAATGAAACCAATCTGTTTAACGAGCTAAATAATCCTATAACCCATAGCTCTCCCGCAACAAGCAAACTTGCTTTGTAAACGTTTTAAATTTTTCATTTTTGGGGGTATTTGTAAACTTTGGCTCATACCTCGAAAAAGACAGCTATGACAAAAATTCGTATAATCAAAGTTGTAGTCGTCGATGAGAAAATTCTGCGTTGTAGTCCTAGAGAGATAGGTTACGAAAAATATATAACCGAATTACCAAATTTCGAAAATGTAAAATGTGAACCTTGACCGTTTGGGGCACATTTTGACCCTGAAGACTTGATCAGCCGCGGGTTTAGCGTCTAATTAAAGGGCACAAATAGACTGATTTTGTGATCACGTACATATTTGCGAAGATCCTTCCGTTCGGCAATGAGTTATGATCTCTACAAACGGACAAAAATGAAATTTTTACTATTTTTGCCGCTAGCAATGGTGTTGATAGAAAGTCAATAAATTAAATAAAGGAAGACTACATTCTAGAAATCGTGAAACTGCAAAACGTTTGAAACGCCTGAAAAAGTATATATGGTCAAGCTAGACTCTAGATAGCAAAATCAACGCACTCAGCATGATTTAAACACACTAGTTGGCGCAAATCAGCAATAATGCCGATGTTTTTGGCAGAGTCGATGAAGCATATTCCAGCCTATGAATTGGTCCCACAAAAATATTTTTCAAAGTTACAATTTTTGATGTGCTGGTTCCGGTTTTAGATACATTGCATTTGTGCTTCAATATGGACCGGCAAACGTCTTTACTATCGAACGCAAGATTGTCAAAATCCAACCACACGAATATGAGTGGTGATGATAGTGACAGACAAAAATTTCTATAATTTTACTCCGTTCGCTATAGTGGAAACTTCGCCCGCTCTACAATGGAAACGACACATTGGATAACTTACAACAAGAAGGTTATTCGCAGTAAATGCCATTCGTGGCATCGGCATATTTCAATGGATTTTTTAGACACTGGTTGTATATACACGATTAAGCGCTCACGCTGTTAGCTGTAGCATACAACACAGCATAAATAATGAAAATTGAAATATTTATGAGACATAATAGACGACAAGAAAGTATATCATATTTTAATAAATGTTGCACTTTTAATAAGACAAAAATTAATTACAGTACAGGTACTACAGTTGTTTAACACGAAGATGTGTATAACTTTGCTGTAAACACGTTTTTAAATACCAAAAAGATATATATATATATTTAAGAATGAGCTGGGCAATCAGTTTTATACTAAGGAAGAGATGAAACCACTACACCGTTTGGTGCATTCATTGAATAACGGTTCAAAAAGGATATTCACATTGTTTGGTATGCGTCATAAATTTAAAATGGAACGGCATATTCCACTAAACTGAACAGCGATGGGAAAAGGAACGAGTGCATGATTATTGCATGGTTCTAAATTCAGCTTTCGGGAGGTCTTTTAAAAACCTACTACAGCAATATACACAGGAAATATTTTAATGCTATCACAATCGCAGAACCTTATTTCTTTCGCCAATGACCAAAACGAAAACTTTTGAAATTTATACATCGTGATTATAAGAAATATAATTTGAAAGCTATTTTTAGATTGTACTGCCACAGCGAATGGGTTAGTTGATGCCTACCACCTGGTGGCTGAAGCTCTAAAAACACATTAAATGAACTATATATTGAAAAAGTGGCAAAATATCGCTATTTTGCTCCGACACCATACATCAGGGCTAACTAGTCGGTTGTGGAACTACATTTGTGAGCGGAGCTTGGGCTGTGGCATTACGAATATACTCAATTTTATGTTCTTGGAACTACACTGCATAGGGCATAGGGCTTTATCATTGGTAAAAAAATTACGTATATATACTTGAATTCTTCGACCCAAAAACCCTATAATGGTTTGATCGAAACGATTCTATTTCAATAAATAAAACAAATATTGCAAAATTCTCTATTTTAGCTGCATAAGCTTAACTAATTAGCTAATTACTAATTAACCATCAAAAATTTTTTAATCCCAAATATCAGGTGCACACTCTGACATGGTAGGCTTTCAAACAAAAAGGTTTTTTAAAATCGGTTCAGTGGTTCTTGTGATCCGTCGGACCGAACGAACGGACGGACATCGACCTTTTTACTCCCAGACAGAAAATAAAAACGCTTCGCTCGACTTCGCCTCGCTCAGCTCAATAACATACCGCATGGGTTAGAACAATGAAACCAATGTATTTAACGTGATACATAAGGCGTTATTCTTATCGTTTATCTCAACAAGCAAAAGGCTGTAAAAATTTTCTAATTTAACTTTTGGAGTAACTTAAACTTTGGTTAATATCAAGATAACAGTTGTTATGACAAAAATCCAAAGTAACAGTAGCTTTCGATCAGACGATTTCGCGTAGAGGTCTCTTAGATCCGAAGCCTCTAGCAAAAGTTATAACCTAAAAACTAAAATTTTCCTTGACATTAACTGACCAAATTCAAAAATTATCAAATTCTTGCCACAATTGCGCGCTTTTCGAAGGCAAAATTCGTTTCTGCAAGAAAAAATATGCTTGATTTTGACCATTTGGCCATAGAATACCAAACGCCTAAATTACAATCTTGCTGTTTTTCTTGCTCGGTCATAAGTAATTTATGACAGTATTCAGTATTTATAGGACGGACAGTTTTTTCATCGAAGATTAAAAACATGTTGTGGCCGATGAAATGCTACTGGCGTGAAAGTGTTGTTGCTCGCTAAAGTTGCTTAGGCAGTAAAGATGACTTGTATTTAATTAAGCGAGGGATTTTGCAGTATATTTAGCATGTTATCAACACTAGCATGCTTCCCGTTAAAAAATTCCGAAGGGATAGTTTTTAACAAAAAATAACACGACTTAAATATTAAAGTTCACACAAAAATGTCTGTAATTTCAAGTCGTTTCCGATTTTGCTCGAAATAGATCAAATCCTTAACAAAGGACATAAAATCTTTTTATACCATTTTACTTAAATTTTATAAAGTTCTGGACTTATATGCTATTTACCTGCCTTTTACATTGTCTGCTTAAACTTGTTCACTAAGTTCTACAGCTCATGCATTGGTGTCCATGTCAGTTTGATTAGTACTGAAAATCTAGATGTAGACAAGTTTCTACGTTTGCAACATGACACTGGAGTAAAAGCCGATGACATTGCCAGGGATTATTATTTCAGCTCCGGTTAGAATTTACAAAATAACGACGTCTTTGCTGTAAGCTAAAATAAACAGTGTAGTATTGTCCTACATAAATACACATAGCTATTTGACCTAGCCTAAATATCTGTGGTCAAATTCTATGCTTCGCATATTCAGGCTCTACTAGCTATTGCTGGTTATTACTGATCAAACTCAATACCAAAAACAGATGATGGCCATCTTACCTGCATATTCACCTGCACGCCCTATATTCATCGCTGAGTTCCGTAGTCTAATCGACTGGGGTGACATTGCGGCCTTGAGACCCATTCTATAGGGCCTGAAATAGCAAGGAACCACAACAAAATACACAATACAACTGCGGCAAGTGCCAAGAGACGTGGAGTAACTGTTTAAATGACGCCAACGACTGTGCTTCGATAACATACGGATGGAGAATGTTCCAAAAGTTGACAACTCGATATGCAAGCGTTTCAGTGTTTTTGAATGTCGGGCGGCTTTATCTTATAGGAATGACACTGTGTGTTTGGACTGCCAGGTACAAATAAATTTTCAAAAGGCAACTTAATTTGATAGGTCATTATTTGGTAGAGAAGTATCATGCCCGATCTCAGGCGTCTTGTTTCAAGCGTCTGCAATTGAAGATAACGGAGGCGGTGCTCATAATCCAAAAATCCAAATGGCTGATACAAGGTAATAGTTTCATCACTACGCTGAACAGCCTTTAGCAATATAATATCCTGTCGATAGTACGGAGACCACACCTGCGTCGTATATTCCTAATGTGGACGTACCAAAGACGTAAGCAGAAGCAACAACGATGACTTCGTTAGATTTTTGAAGTGTCGTTTAATCATCCCATACACTTTGTTACCAGCTGTATCAGCGGCGTTGCACTGCTTCTCCCATTTTAAGTCGTTGCTGATGATAACACCTAGATCGCGTAAGACTGTAGCTTCACTTAGCTGATCCCCATTCAGATCATACGCAAATTTAGGATTATTTGCTTCAAAATGCATCACGAATGATTTGGCAGCGTTGAATTCTATTGCATTGTTATGAGATCAATCACATAACAAGGTTTGACTGTTCTTTAGATTAAGAGCATCCGAGGTGCAAACGGTAGTTCTAAGGCGAGCAAACACTTTGAGGTCGTCAGCAAATTTAAGAAGTTGGTTATCATCGCTCACACAATCGTCGATATCGTTGATGTACAGAAGAAATAATACAGAGCCTGCAACAGATCCGTGTTGCACACCACTACTTACATCTACGCTAGCCGAAGTCTTGCCCCTATATATAACTCGCTGTGTTCTGCCACTAAGGAAATTCTCAAACCATCGTAATGTCTTGGACTTAAGCCAAAGAACAACTTCTGAATCAACCGAGTGTGACTAACAGAGTCAAAAGCCTTTTTGAAGTCCAAATAGATTCAGTCAGCACTGTCCCCGTCGTTAAGAGCCCGAGTTATATAGTCGAGTCGAGATATGTCAGCAGTTGCGTGCAGCATGACTTTCCGTGACGAAAACAGTATAATATAATATTATACTATATAATATAAAACCATATAATTTGCTCCATAATTTTACTACATTTGTAAAGTAATACTTACAGGTCGGTAATTTGCTACGTTATCAATTGGACCCTTTTTCTGTAACGGAACAACGTTTGTTGTCAGCCATTCTTTAAGTAAAACACTCAAATTGTACGATGCCATAAATATCTTTGTTAATGGTCCTACAATGACATGTAGTAATGTAGTAAAAAGCTGCACTGAGTATCGAGTCAGGACCACAAGCTTTTTTGCAGTCAAATGCGGAAAGCTTTTTCATTACCGTATGTGCATCCAAAAGTTATATTCAGCATTGTTACGGTTTCAGAAACAGGGAAATCAACGGCGGTGCCCGGTGGAACGAATACGGAAGCAAAAAACTCAATAATATATGAACGATTTCTTCGGGGTCGTCAAAACTGGTTCCGTCAGCGCGGTTTATCTTAGTAGCACCACATGGGTTTTTGCGTCGTCTATCCACATACGTAAAAAATGGCTTTTTGTCGGACTTTATATTAGAAGCTAGCTTTAGCTCAAATTTACGAATCGCAGCCCGACATAAGTCATCGCATTCTGAAACCTTAGCTTGGTAATTAAGCCATGAAGCGTGCGAATTGCGCTTCTTGTACTTGCGGAGAGCATTCGCTTTTTCGTTTTATGGCCCGGATAGATTCATAAGTAGCCCATATAGGTTTCTTTCTTGCGCGGCATAACGGCTGTTAAAACTTCTAATATATTACGCTTTAGTATTAACCACACGACGTCCACTGAAGGTGTCTCTCGGGGTAGTTGACCGGCGTTTCAGCGAAACAGTAAATTAGCTTGTTCCCAATGAGACTCAGTAGCGCGACGAATGGCAATTAAAGATTTTGGTGGCGCAGAAATATACTTAATATCCCAGTTTATTTTAAACACTTCGATTTTGTGATCGGATGTAACAGTAAGAGGTGATTGTACGGGCATTGATACCATATGATCTTGCTCCAGAGTAAAAATAAGATCCAGGTAATTTTCATTTCTCGTAGGCTTTATGACGTGCTGATAAAATACAGCATCAAATGTAGATTTGACAAAAATATCACTGCTGGCAGACCAATCGAGACGCACCCAGTCAATATCCGGAAAGTTAAAATCACCAGCTATACAAACCTTTTCATAATCCAGCATTATATTATTCATTATAAGTGACCTAATAGAACGATAGGTAGCTTCAGATACGTTTGGGGGCCGATAGATACAGCAAAAGAGTCTTTTCCCGCCAGAAACCATTTTTTCGCAACACATAACCGCTTCGCAATCTATGTCGTCGGCTAGTGAAACGTGGGAGGAAAGAAGTGATTTTCTAACATATATTGCTGTCCCACCTCCCGCCTCTCTGGTCGATCGTAATGATACAGAGTATGTATAATTGTTTAGCGAAATTTCAGCTTCATAATAATTCGCTTTACTCAACGTCTCAGCAACTAAAATAACATCAGGATTACAATCAAACGCAAATAGTTCAAATTCATGCATTTTGTTCATAAAACTGCGAGCATTCATTAATACCACCTTTATACAGGTTTGAGTATATGCAACTGAACTATTGCCATTGTCATATTCACAGACACAGCTCCTCGACATATGATCCATTAAATTGACATTAGAAATACAACCAGCTGAATTTTCCGTCGAATAATAGTCATTCGAAATATTAGAAACAATACTACCACGTACCAAATCTGGCTCCCTCACTGGCCATTTCCCGAAGCCGGTGAATGATCCGTTGGCACCGAAATTCCTACTGTCGAACGTCTGTTACTGTTGGTTGTTTTATTTGATTTCTGAGCCCGTTTCATGCGCAATTCTCGGTCGATAGCACTTTGAGCTGGGGTTCGATCTTCATTAAAGTAGACTACTTTAATTTATTATTCTCATCACAAATATTTCTCAGCAATTTTGCCTTTGATAGTATAGCCGATGGCTGTGCAGCCGTACCCAAAATAACCTTCAACAATACAGGCTTTGCTGTTTCCGCTGCTCCAAGGCGATAGGTAGCTTTGATTTCATAATTAATTCCGGGTGCCACATACTCGAAAGCTTCGCGGACAGCGGCTGTATAGATACCTTTCCGAGCTACCCATTCACCATTAACACATTCTCTGACGCCTGCAAAAATTAAATTGTTTTTGCGACGTTCTTGATCATCTAATTCGGCAACGACCTTCACCATGATATCACGTCTATCAGTCTTAGATGCAAACGCTGTTACTGCTCTGTCAACGGAACTACCGCCAGTGTTTCCAGCTGCTGCCGCTGCGTAGCTGCTGCCTACTATGCTATTGGCAACTACAGTGATATCATTTGACACTGCTTCTACCGGAGCAACTGATGACCTTGCAGAAAGAGCGTCGATTTTAGATGTCAGTTGCATCATGCATCCCATGATATCTTCTTGCTTCTTGGACATATCATCAACTTTCTCGCTAAGCGATTTTACCACTCAAAGATCATCGTCAACATGGTCATTACATGGATCACAGTAGAAACATACCTAGGCGTTTTGACTGTTCAACCAATCGTGTTGCATTGAGTTGACATCACTACAGGGGCTGCACGGTGCAGAAAAACGTCGCACAATGCACACTGGAGGAATGAGTCTCCATCTTCAACGCGTATGACAGCGTGGCATGAGCCACACGTCGGATTAGTCGGCGTAGTCGACAAAGACCATTTGCGAGTAATAACAATATTTAAACCGTAATCATCGTCTATCTATCATTACATCGTCTAAACATTATAATGCTGTGTTAGTTTACATGTCGGCCACAGTATGTGGAGGTAGTTCTCAGTCTTCTTCAAGATTTATGCCCTATATTGGCGGTTATACACATATATAACCTATCACGTTTTCAGATCACTGGCTTTGACTCAACTGTGTCCTTGGCATACCGAATCCAGAAACCTCCCCCAGGGCATAATGTTGCTATGTCTATGTTACCTTACTTTAATGTAGACTGATTTACAAAGTTTACAAGCGCTCTGGCTAGTGCTTGACGCAATTTATGTTACCCAGGCTTTTACAACTAAGTACTAATAAATAATCCATACTCTGTTACCCAGTTGAACCCGTTTAATTTATACATACCCCGCAGACTTCTGAATGTGTAAAATAGCTGTTACAAGCATTGCACTGGCTTTATTTTAGTTAACAAATTCCTACTGTAATTATGTGTCCTACTTACGTTTCACACAGCAATTTGCTGTGTTAATCTTTCCTTTTGTTTGGTTGTATTGGAACTTGATCACGGTCTATATATAAAATATGTTTGGACCACAGATGAAGCAAAAATGTGGAAAATTTCAAATAAAATTTTTAAACCAAAAGTCCTGTTCCGGTATTGTTTTTTGCGTCTTGCCGGAACCGCAAACGAACACTTTTTTCCCAGAACCGGAATTTCAGTTAATCCCTGCCCTCCTCTAAAATTAACACCTTAGGAACATGAGGGCTTTTTGGATTTGGCGGTTCCAGCACCTGTCGTCAGGATTTGTTCTTCCGACAACCCGGGTGATCTGAACATGTGGTCCAACATGGTCGAGGTATAAACTTGATGGTGATCAAAGTCGGTGGTCCCATAACACGTTGCCTAGATGTTTATGATCTATAGTGTCGGACATAAACCAGGGATGTATTAGTGCCGTTTACGCTGTGCCTTCTATTTTCGGTCAATTTTTTGAATTCTGTCTTTCAACCTTCCTAAAAATGCCTCGTACTTCCTTTTCCCCAGTCATACCAGTGCCAAGCACATCCTGAATCATAAATCGTAGCTCTTCTACATTGATTCCTACCTTTACTTCTATAGTTTTCAGGTTATAATAACACCACTACACCAAATTTTTCTATCTATGTCCGAGAATAAGTCCGGATCGGCACTGGTTCGGTCCTATTCGACTATAAAATTTGTCAGTCCAGACAGCTGGCCCGGCCCAAACCGTTGAAATTTTTCTTACTAAAACAGTAAAATTAAATTTTTTCCTAAGAGCTCTAAGAGTTTCGAAATTTCTTTAACATAAGGTACGATAAGGTTTGTCGAATCATGATATAAAACTCAATACTGCCTCTAAAAATAAGGCTCGGCAAATTTGACAAATTTATAGACGAAAAATTTTTACCGTTAGCTGAAAACTGAGTTTGAACTGAGTCGTTTCAAACCAGCCGGGGCCGAAAAATTTGTTCAGGTTGCATCACTAATGCACATGATTGTTCTCCTGGTAACCTCTTCTGTCGCATAACCAAGCTAGGCCATGGTTTGCCCCAGCTGACCTGGTGGAAATTCTTGCGCGTTAGATGTACCACGTATTTCCTGTTGTTGGGTTTACGTTTCTTGTTATGGAATTACTTGCCTCGCTTGCTCCACATTCAGGGTTCCTTCTCGGTTTTTTCTAATAGAACGCAAGTTTCGATCACAGGCTGCCAAATCTTTCATTCGTTGTTATTCTTCCGTCATCTTGCTATTTTTCTGCACAACTTTCCGGTGCCGATGTTCTACCTTCACTGCTTCATTTCTGCTTCTGTTCTTTCTGTTGCATTTCCCCATTGGTCAACAATGGTCTTTACTGACCAACTCAGTAAACTGTCACGCTTTGTGATTGAATTGAGCATTCTGTAGTCGGCACAGAATCTTTTTGACTCATTCTTCTGTTTGGTCAATACGATTGGTGATTTTTCATGGACTATAGTATCTTCTGATTATTCTTTGGTGGAGCACCTCTTGTACTTGTTTGCTCTGTTGGTTCCGGTCCGCGTATTTTAGGCGTCGTAACGGTTATTGCAGCGGTTTCTCGATGGTAGTTTCAATGTAGTATTCTGTTTGCATATTGATCCCAATATCCAAATCCGATTTTGAGAAGACGTCATGATAATTCTGAAGTACCGTTGCTAGGTAAGACTTCCTTTCTTCATCGGCGTCGGCTTATTTAAGTCGACTTCGATTGGAAGTTCGATACTGTTCATTGTTCATATGCTCGCTTTGGCGTATTATATACTTGTTCTTGAAACTGTGCGATATTGATGCTTCGCTGTTCTTTCTTCTTTTCGTGATCTTCCGTTTCCACGATTGATATCGTTTGTGGATTCTTTGTTTGAATGACACCGTGCCATGATTTGATGCTCGGCTTTCCTCTTTTTCCTACTTTGATCCATTTCACGCATTCCTCTTTGTTCTCCATTTGATTCTTTCTTTGTTTCTCTTCTAACTGATCCATTGTTCTTTGGGCTTTTTGTTCGTCAACCACTGTTCTGATAATAGTTTTTTCGACTTTCCGTACCAATGGTTGGCCTTCGATTATTTTCATTTCGATCGTATTCAAATTGCACACCGGTATCTTGATGTTGCCTTCTTCTACTTTAGCGATACTGTTCGGTATTGCTAGTCTGTTGTTGGTCTTCATCAACGGTTCTACCACTATCGTATCACCTTCTTTTGTTCCTTCCGGAGTATTTGTTTCGATGAATCTCACCGAGGCGGTTATCATCTTCTTGACTGATCGATCCCATTTCGTTGGTTCGCCAACAATCAGTTATTGGCTGACAGTTCATCTTGATTCGTAATTGTTGATAATCGCTCACCAGTTCGAAGGCTGCCAGAAACTCATGTCAGTATATCGCGATATTCGAAAAGTTTTGTATTACGATGAACCAGATCTTCTGTACTTTCTTTTCCAGGTGGACTTGTGCGAAAAGTAGCCCACTGATGCTCTTTCTGTAGATCCCCGTTGAGTCTCACTGCACATAATGTCGTTTCTTTGAGTGGGAGGTGCTTAAAATACTTTTCGTATTGTTCTTCCTTGATGATCGCTATTTGTGATCCCGTATCGACCAAACCTCGGAATTTCTTGTTCCTTTCGGGTTACGTGTCGCTATAGTATCTTGACAAAACTGTCGTGTCACAGCAAGATTCATGATTTTTCGAATGATCCATTTGATTCACTTCTAGAACGTTTCCTTCTTCTCGTCCGCCGACATATCTTAAATCTTCCAGAATTCTTTTCGAGTATTCTCTTTTCTTTCGACTCCGCTCGATTTTGGTGATCGGTTGTTCGCCATTTCGTTCGAGTTGGTAGAATCCTGCATCGGTTTTAACTTTGTTGCTGACTTTCCGGTGGGGTTTCTCTTGTACTTTATCACATATTTATTGGGGCACATTTTTCCGTTCTATGGCCCAATTTTCCGCAATTGTTGCGCCTTGGTGGCGTTTGATTCCTCACCGTTTGTCGGTTCTGTTGCTGTTAATTTGCCACTGGTACTGACATTCTTTGCTGTTGTTGCTAATTCATTTGCGGTTGCATTGATTGTTGCGGTACTTTCATCGATTGCATTGTTTGTAACATCGGTGCTGCATTCCCATTTGTCCATAGTACGGTTGTATCGGTGTTGCCCACGGTTGCATTCCTTGTTGCTGTTGCGATTTATGTTCTTGCATCGGTCGATTATTCCACCGTTGGTTGCGGTCGCCATTGCATTTGTGATCTTTGTACCCTCGGTCGCTATATCTGTTGACCCGTATTCGGTCTCGGTTGATTAACGTTCTGTTGGATTGAATCTCTCGATATCGTGATCGTTTCTGGTGTGCTTTGCAATCTTTGAGCCATTTGTTGGTCGAGGTTTTTCACCGCTTCGGCTTTCTCCGTCAACGTTGCAAAAGTTTCTACCTTGTCACGCACAATTGATTTCGTGTTTCGTTCTTTAACCCTGGGATCAATGCGGACTTGAGGACTTCTTCAATGATTGATTCCGTTATACCTTTAGCGGTAAGGTATCGTGCTGCGTTCAAACGTAAACCGTCCACAAAGTCTTTGACGTTCCGTTTTGTCGTAGCTTTTGCAACTTATTCATCTGATTCGTTAATGTCTTTAGAATATCGAATCGTTCTTTGTACTTCTTGACCTATTTGTTGTAGCTACTCAGTTCTTTAGCTTTTTCGAGCGTCAGGAACTACAAGTATTCTGCTTTCCCGATCATCTTTGCTTTCAAAACTCGTAACTTCTCTTGTTCGTTGTCAATACCACCTTGAGCCAGCGCTTTTTCAAGTTCTTTTTTAAAATTCCTCGAAGCTTGACTCGCCTTTGTACGCTTGTAGATTACGAACTTCGTTCGCCATTTAGACCTTGATCGATTGACAAATTGATTGTTGCGTTGTATTCGGTACTTGCGCCGTTTCTTTGGTCAATACTTCAATCAAATGTTGGTTCATTATCATCAGATCGTTGATTTGACTCATCGTTTTCGTTGGTTGTTAGGGTTGATGGTCTTGACATGCGTACGGCGTTGCCGATGCTAATGATATTCCGGGATTAATCATCGAGTTGCTTCCCGCAAGTGGGAGTTGATTGTATTGCTGGACCAATGGTATTGCACTGTAGTATCCACATGCCTCGTTTCGTATTGCGCCGGTTGCCGCATTTTGTACTTCATCGTTTGAAACGCGCCGACATTCGTCGTTGCACACGGGACTTGCGCTTGATTACATTCATTCGCGCTTTGGATTGTATCGAAATTCGGAACTTGTTGCTTCGTTTCATGTATTCGTCGTTTCAGTTGCACCGAATCGATCTTGAATTACGTCGCGTTGAATTTCGTTTGCCCGCGTTGGTCTTGTTTACACCAAATTGTGTTTGGCTTACGTTGCATTGGTCTTGATTTGTGTTGTGTCAAATCTTATTGGCTTACACCGAATTCATCGTGACTAGTACCGAACTGTACAAGGTTTGCACCGAATTGATCATTACTTGCCCCGAATTGTTTTCTGTTTGCGGTGAATCGACTTTGACTTGTGATAAATTGATCATAATTCGCAGTTGGTCACCGTTTGTAATGAGTCGACTTTGGTTTGCATCGGTTGGCTCTTTTCTTGCACCTGTTTCGGCACGGTTTGGTCGTATTGGTCTCGGTTGGTGTTGAGTCGTGCTCGGGTTACACCGAGTTGGTTGTTCTTTGCACCGAGTTGATCGTTATTCGCATCGAACTGAACGTGGTTCGTGTCGGTTTTGTCTCGGTTTGCACTGAGTCGTGTTTGAGTTGTTCCGGGTTGGTCGTTTATTGCACCGAATGAATCGTGATTAGTGTCAAATTGATCTTGATTTGCGTTGGGTCGCATTGATTTTGCACCTGGTCGTTATGTTATTGCACCGAAATAATCGCTGTTTTCGTCGGTTTGATATCGGTTTATGTTAAATTGTTTTTGGTTTGCACCGATTGCATTTGTGCTCGGTTGTTGCTGTTGCTCTTGCGCTTGTTGGATCTTGACTGTGCTCCGATGATTTCGTGGGCATCGACTGTAATGTTTATGGGTTGTACTGGCGAAATCCCTGGTTCGTCTAGATTGTAACTTTGGCATATTCGTTCGAGCTCTTCGGTGAGGGTTACATGCATCTTGATGAATTGTAACTGTCTTTTTTTTGTTGTTGCAGCTTTTGAATTGCTTCCGAATATCTTTTTCGCGGTCTTCTGTTGCTGCAAATAGTTGGTCGTTGCTCGTTTCTTCTTGAAACGTCTCGGTATACGTTGCTTGTATGCTTGTTCTTTCTTGCCTTTGCTCTTGTCTTTTTGCTTCTGTTGTATTCAGGTAGAATTCTCGCATTATTTCTTTGATTTCTTTCGTCATAATTGAGCGTCTCGTTTTCATTGCGTCTTTTTGTTTGATGCTTTTTCGCTCCCGAAGTTCTTTTTCATTGTCGGTTCTTTGCAATTTGTTGCGCTAGGTTGTGCATTCTCTGAAGTGGCATTTTAATATTTAGAATTTTAACAGGCTTGCGTAAAAACGCCCTGGTTAGTTTGCCTAATAATTCCTAATACGATATAAATAATTTTTATTTTGGCTTCTGCCTTATTTAGGGCTGACGGGGATTGCTTTTTAAATTTTCGAAAAAACCTGACCACTTATTTTATTTATATTTTGTCCCACTTTTACACAAAATCGTAGTCACAATGTTATTTTGTGTTGTTTTGATGGGGGTATGGGTTGGTATGGAATTTTTCCATATTACGGCTATCGGTAATAAAAAAGGAACGGGCTTCGTCACAGGAAGATTGCGTGGTCCCAGGTGTGGCCAATAGTATGCCGGTGGGACGTCTGATATGGCGCGCGTCCTCCTGTGCGTGATCAATTGGTCGTATCCTATATTTCGCGTAGCGGCGTGCTTTCTGCTCAGCTGGATCACTCAGGTTCCAGATACTTAGATATCAAACGTTTAATACAAGACCGGCTAAAACAATTAGGCACGATAATTGAGCACTTTACTACCGTAGGCTGTGACACGTTTTTGCTAATCAAGCAGCTAAATTTTACTTGTAGCTCGTTTCTCCGCCATAGTATTCTTGAGTAGTTTTATGCACTGATCGCTCTAATTAGAAAAGACCGGATACTTTTTGCCTTCCTCTAGATATTGTCACTCTTCGGCAATAGCACACTCCAATCTTTTTGCCTTAGATCATGTTAGTTCAGATTAGATTATGTGCTAATTTAATACACCTCATCCGAAGTTTATACGACCGCGCCTGGATGGCTGACGACGCACGTTTATCTAAGTATCGGAACCTAGAACCAAGATTTACGCTAGTACAGTCCTTATGTAGGGGTTACGTTTCAGCGAACACCGGTTTTTAGATTAGCTGATACGTTTCTAAAGCTCTTGTGAGTTCAGACAATCGACCCCCGAATGGCTGGCACGACTGCATGGTTAATTACCTAATTTCCTTAACCTGAGCCTTATAATTACGCTAATAAGTGCCGGTTATATTATGTTTTGTAGTCGCCCCCGGATGGCTGGCTGGCTACTTATGATGAACTATCTAGTAGCGGTCGACTACTGAATAGTTGAAGTTTGCTCAATCCTTAGATCCCCGGATGGCTGATCCACTGGTTGGTTATTAGGTATACAGTTGCTGGAGATTGTGGTCGTTTGAATCCACTCCCCTTACTCGCCCGTCGCCCAGTCTTCTCAAGACTATCACTACTTGCTGAGTCGCCCCCGGATGGCTGACAGACCCAACAAGCAATGCTGCTATACCCTGTCCCCAACTATTATACTCTCCCTGGCTTTCTCACTCGACACTTGAGGCCGAAATTTTTCCGTATTATTAAAGACTATTATAGCTGATACGGCGTCCGCTCTTAATTCCTAGGTTTTATGAAACTTACGATTTTATTGATAAAAATTATTATTAAGGTAACTAATAGAGTTTTGCTTTACTTAGGTATATGTGCAGCAGTTCTTTACCTAAGTTCCACCAATGTGAATAAATGGTTTTAATACGCCACTTAGATTTGTCAAATTATAAAATTCCGTGCCGCGCAAACTGTAACATCCACTCCGGAAACCCGAGTATAGGCGTTTCCTTTATATAAATGTTGTCGAGGAAGCCGAGTATAGGTCTTACTTCCGAATCAGGGAGTAACCGGAATGCCGGTTCCCGCGAAAATCGTGTTCCGGTTGCGGTTTCGGCAAAAGGCAAACCCATACCGGAACCGGAATTCCGGTTTAAAAATTTTGTTTGAAATTTTCCACGTTTTTTGCTTCATCCTGTAATCCAAACATATGTAATATATATTATACCATGATCAAGCTCCAATACAACCAAGCAAAAGAAAAGATTAACTAACCAATTTGCCGTGTGAAACGTAAGTAGGGCACATAATTTGAGCAGGAATTTTTCATAATAAATTGCAGGAGTTTGTTAAATCAAAGCCATGTCGATGCTCGTAGCAGCTATTTTACACATCCAGAAGTCTGTGGGATACGTTTGAATTAAACCGGTCCAACTCGGTAACAGATTATGGCTTACGCAGAAGTACTTAATGTATGCTTGGCTAACATAAATTGCGTCAAGCACCTGCCAGTGCGCTTGTAAGCTTGGTAAATCAGTCTAAATTGAAGTAAACTAACGTTATCTGCAACGCAGCTAGAAACTGCTTTTTTGGCAATGAACTGTATTTATTGAAACTGTGCGAGCAGCATCACTGTGTGTCTCATTTATAGCATTCTGATTAGACAGTTATCATTATGATCTAACTGACGGGCACTATTTGTCCAACGCTAGCCTAAACAGTGTCTCTGACCACTGATCAGAAAATTACCTTCTATCTATTATTTTCCCTTAAAATCATATAAACCAATAATTTTAAGTTTCCTACAGAAGAACATGCAACAAACGTATGTGTAGTAAAGGGAGGCGACTGGAGACAGAGCGAAAGTGTGTATTCTACGCTCCAAGCTTTATATGCACATTCGATATGACGCAGTATACGCAATGGTGTATATTGGAAGATATTTTTTGCTCTGAATGTCCAAAAACCGACATATTTGATCGATAAATAAACATTATTAGCTTCCTCAGTCTCTTTAAAGTTTCAGAAAGGCAATAATACCATCGCAATACATTAACTTTAATGTAAAAGTTATTTTTAATACATTTTAAATCCACTATACCTTCATTTTTTCCATCATCTGTTTTACTATATATAAATTTCGAAGACCAGGTTCCGGTTCCGGTTTAAATGAACGGTTCCGGTTGCTGGTTCCCATTTATTCCGTTCCGAATGTAGTTACTCTGTCAATAGTTCACACTCTCACAAGATAAATGTCTATAACGCAATTCTTTGGGTGTGGTAAGCTTAAACCAAAGTGCAACTAGAAAGCCATAAAGCCTAAACCAGAACACGTATAAATATTTGGGTTTACAGTTAACATCAATCCATAACTATATGAGAATTCTTGCCACTAATATACTAACATACCTCCGGCGAAACATTAACTACGCCATCCATATGGAATAAAACAATTAAAAACAACAATTATGCTATAAAAGATTATTAATAGCTGCTAATTGAATTTTACGCTTCCTTGCTCGATCACCAAAAGCACAACTGAACTAAAACTAAAGCTTTAACATAAGCTAACTAGGCCGTAAAACAATTGACAAATATGTAAATTAGGTACGCTTAGGATAAAATTTTAAAAACAAAACTTTTAGGATGTTTTTGGGAGAGCAATAACTAAGTGAAAAGGTAAAAATCCAACCAATATATTTTCAACTGCAATGTGAGTCAAAAAATTGTACCTAGCTAAGCGATTATCCTCATTTTACATGCATTGCATTTTTTCAGTGCATGCATTGCATCATTTTCATGACAATGTGCTCTGCCATATTTATTTGCTTAGCAACTTTCCTTCATATTTGTAGCTGTGTGCCTACGGGATCCGTATGACACTTCGTGATTGTAAGTTCAATCACTAATAGTCTCGTATCTTAAGAGCATAAATAATTTGTACAGACTTTTATTAGTAATTGTAAAACCAAAGTTACAAAGGTAGTTCGCAAATCTAACATTAGAATATCACGCATCGCTAATTATGCTATAGACACTAATCTACTGAGTCCTAGGCTCTTTGTTGATTATTTGTAAACAATTCAAAGAGCGGCAGATTTCATTATGCATTGTCGTTACCTATAGATCAAAATGAATTTCACAATTTAACGTACTGACATGCTATTTTTGAAATTTTTACAGATGTAACACGACATAAATTAGCATTTACAGTAATTTTTAAGGTCATATATCTGTTTGGTGGTCATTAACTACAGGCTAGCTTGCATAGATTAAAAAAATACATACTTCCTCACCGAGAATTCGTAATTTATCCAAAAAAATTTTGATTCTTTTTCAAAAATTTTTATATAAAAATTAATTCAGCGATTACCAGAAGTATTCAATTTTGAAAAATCTATATAATCTTCAGAAATCAAAAATGTAACAATATTTTTTATATTTCACTAAAATTAGTGCTCGCAGCCTGTATTCCCAGGTGCAGTGATATAGTGTGATATCCGATATCTGAGGGCTACCACGTGACCAGGTTTTTTTGGCACCTAATAATATAATTTCTTCCCGGCAAGTATTCTGAAAAACCGCCATACTTTAGTCACTATCGAAAAGCGACATTCATTGTGTCGAGAAACATAATTTTTCTTGCCCGAAATTAATTGAGTATTCCTCTTTTATTCCGTCCGTTAAACGTAAATCAATACTGGACAGTAAAATATGAAACAGGTTATAAATTGAAAGTTCACTGGGAAGCTGACTACAAAGATAGTGTGTAATAATTGTGAATCATCTTCTATTGTATCAATGATCTGGTTTGTAGGTATCGAAAGCCGCCAATAACCTCAACGTCTGAAAAGAAACAATTTAGACATATAAGAAAATTGCTCTTTAGTCCGATTAATAAAAATGGAATATGCAAAGGTGGTTATTAAAACTTGACCAATATTACATTTAGTTTTGTCTAAACGCAATTGATTGGGGGTTAGTATTTTTAAAAGTTATGCGAAATAAAGTTTTTCACACTTATGCCTAGTGTGTCCGAAAACTCTCGTTAACCGTTTCCATCTTAAACTACTGTGTATTTCGTCCAGTCCTGAAGAAACTTTTACCGCGACGGCGGCTGAACCTAGATCGTTTTGTGGCGAACCTCGCGCGCTAGTCATAACGCTATCTGAGAGCTGTGCTCAATTCCTAAAGGAACCTCACAAACCGAGTGACTAACAACGCACCCGCAAACGCACACCGCACAACAGACTACATTGCAGCATCAATATGCAATGTACGTTGGGACAAATGCGTCATTTTACGAACGAAAAAGTTAATTATTTATCTAAATCTAGAAAATAACCCAATGTGTGATTTTGTTACCATGAAAGTATCAATACTGGGACCCCTTACTGTAAACTATGATCGGACATTTGATTACAATAAAAATGAAAAAACAATTGTTATACTAAATGTAAAGTTAAAATTCCCGTAACCGGAACACCGGGAGAGTTTCTAGTTTAGGTGGTGGACGATCTGTTTTAAGTTAAAACTTGCTAGTTTAACATATGCCTGGACTCTATGGTCTTACCTTATCAGCAGCTATCGTGCAGAAATTACATATATGTTAAAGTCAGAAATACCTGCGAATATCAAAGGCTCCCTATTGCACATTCAGGTCGATAATCGTCAAATCCCTGAAGTGTATCTTGAGCTGCGAGGCGAAAAGTAGGGCGATTCACTAAAAGTTTATAAAGAAAAACCTTAAAATCTTAAATTATTTTAATGTAAAATATCTTTCTAAAAGCTGATTAATAATGGCCGTTAAAAATTATATGAAACATTATATAATATACTTTGTCCCCAGATATAAGTCTTGTTTCTGTTCTGTGTCGCCACAGATACATAGCTATTGATGTAATACATATAGGGTTTTTCTGTAGGTGTCATGAATATAATTGTTGCAATAATTTTTGGGCATCCGCTATCGATAGGGAGAATTCCGAGCCAAACCCGCCCCAAAACCCGGGCTTGTCACCAAATTCTTTGTTATACTCCTCCCTTGCAGAAGTTTGTGCCTACAACGATGCCATCTTCTCGATCTCACTGTGAACCATGGCTATCCAAGCCAAATGTGAAGCGAGCGAAACAGGCCAAACGAAGAGCCTGGCGTGAATGCAAGATGTCAGGATGCCTCCATGTTTTGTACAATGCCTATCAGAGGGTAGCTACGTCACATCGCAAAGCTATACGTCTGGCGCGTGCAAACTATGAAGAGCGCCTAGCTCGCAACATTGGACGTAATCCAAAACAGTTTTTTCGCTACAGCAAACGTTTTGTTAAACCTACGTCCTCCATTCAATATATCAAGCATGCTGCAGGTAATAACCTTCACGTTGCCCATGACGTGGCTAAATGTATCAATGAAGGGTTTTCATCCGTGTTTATCATGGAGCCCCCTGGTCCTATCCCAGCGCCTGTAACTGGCTGGGTTCCAGAAAGTATCATCGACGTTGAGTTCACCGCTGCGGACGTCGTTAAACAGTTGCAGTTACTCAACGCTAATAAGTCGTCTGGTCCAGGTGAAGTCCGTTGCGTCGTTCTCAAAACATGTGCAGCTGAACTTGCGTTACCTCTATTTCTGATATTCCGTAAGTCCTTAGATTCTGGTCGAATTCCAACGGACTGGAAATCGGCCAATGTCACTCCGTTGCCAAAAGTGGCAAATTCAGGTAATCTTGACGACTTACGCCCTATATCACTTCCGTTTGCTGTAAAGTTTTGGAAAAGATTATTTGGTCCCAGGTCATTGATTTTCTGACACGCAACCACATTATTACGTCTAACCAACACGGCTGTCTTAGTGGACCGTCTGTCATCTCTAACCTACTGACATCTTGGGAGGAAATGTCTTCTGTGTTTGATGATGCATCGCTACCGGGTATGGATATCATATATATTGATTTTCGTAAAGCGTTTGACACTGTTCCTACTCGCCGCCTTATGATGAAATTGGAATGTTGTGGTATACGTGGACGTTTACTTAAGTGGTTTTGTTGTTTCCTGTCTAGGCGCCTACAACAAGTAATTCTAAATGGAGTAACGACTAAGTGGATGCCTGTTCACAGCGGTATTCCTCAAGACTCTATCTCAGGTCCATTTTGCTTTCTGGTGTTCATTAATGACCTCCCAAGACGCCTTCAAGACTACTGTGAAGTAGACTTGTTTGTAGATGATGTGCGCCTCCGTAAACGAATTTCTCGCTCATCTGATTGCTGGGCTCTACAGTTTGCCCTCAACGAACTCGAGCGTTGGTGTGATGATACGCTTATGTGTCAGAACCTTTCAAAGTCGAAATGACTTCGCATCCGTCCAATATGCAACTTCACTTATCATCTTAGTTCCGGCGCTATTTACCAAGTGTCACATATCCGCGATCTCGGAGTTATTATGTCAGATGATATGAAATTCAATCTACACGTTGATCACCTAGTTCGAAGCGCTAATCGTATCATCGGCCTCATGCGTCGATCGATTGTTTCGCGTTCGCCAGATGTGATCGTACCTCTTTTCAAAAACGCTTGTTCGTCCCAGTCTTGAGTACGCAGCTGTCATATGGTCGCCACAATACGTCACTCTCACAAATAAGTTGGAAGCAGTTCAGCAGCGATGTCTTCTACTTTACCGCAATTACAGTCCTATTTACCATTCTACGCTTGCCCAACGACGGCAAACGATTGATTTAATCTATGTCTACAAAATGCTCTCGGGTATGACAATTCTCGATCCAAATGAGTTCTTCGTACTGTCTATTACCAGACTTCTACGCGGTAATAGCAAAAAGCTACCTGTTCTATACGCGCGAACCAACGTCAGGGCTCATTCTTTCAATTGGAGAACGGTCAATGTTTGGAATTTACTTCCCGACAGCGCCGTTTGCGCTGGCATTATTGCCATTTTTAAGGAATGCCTGAGTCACACCCGCTAAATTCTCATTGTGACATAGGGTGTATTGTCTATAAGGTAACTCCCCGTTGTTTCGTTTTTGGTTTTCAATTAATGCTAATTTTCATAATTGCTTAAATTAGATAACCTATTGTTAGCATGTTTTTCTTGTGTAATTTGAGTTTAGAAGTTGCGGAGCTAGCGTGTTGTGGCTGATTCTTTGGTTTTTGTTCCGGATTCTTATGATTATAGTTTTACCGAGCGCTTTTGCCGATTTTCTACATGTGGGCGCATAAAAGAATTATTCGGTGATACTTATATTGATAGTTCTACTTTTAAAAATGATGTTGTTCAAGAATGACGACATAGCTAATCATTGTCGAATAGCTTAACCGATATGTTGCGTTTTATATTTTTGATGTCTTTAATCTTATACTTTTGAATTGTGGTTTCTGACTAAGTTCTAGGTTTGCTTTGGTATAGCATAAAGAACTATGCTGAGTGTGCCTAAAGTCATTGTTAAACCTTTTGATTCATTTCGGTTTCGAATGATATTACATGCGTAATGCGTAAAGGACTGCGCTTATGGCTTAGTATTTGAATAATACTTCTGGTGCTTCTTGAATTGGCTA
This sequence comes from Trileptium ribeirensis, assembly GCA_030248225.1. NCBI lineage: Eukaryota > Metazoa > Nematoda > Enoplea > Enoplida > Thoracostomopsidae > Trileptium > Trileptium ribeirensis. The sequence continues at coordinate 207,050 of JASANE010009017.1, read as the reverse complement.
ACAAAATTAACGTTGATAGGCTGAGTGACTTCACAAATAAGTACCCTAGTACTTTATTAACTTAAATGAGTAATATTATTACTCCCTTAAAAAAATTAGTGGCATAGTTGAGCACGAGCGTTAACTAATTATAACGGTCCTCCCACAGTGGCTCCGAGCCATATAAGAGTAGAATTGATTAAACCCCGTGGAGTTAGTGGAAAGGAAGTTACGCGAGTACGCCAAGGGCGAGTTCGTGTCGAAGCTGGCCAACTTATTGCAACAATTCTCCTCTAAACGCCGGTTCGGCCAGTTGTCCGGGGGCCGGAAAATTTTAAGGACACTAAAGAGTAGTCGCCGGTACTAACTAGTTATAGCGGGTTCGTCAGCCGTCCGGAGACTTGCACATTAATATAACTGGAACGTAATCCTAAGACAGTAGGCTAAGGTAATTAAATAAACGTACAAGCTCAGCCGTCCGGAGACCATACGTACCAACTCACAAGAGCATTGTTAAAGTAGTAATATCCATCAGTAAGCCGCCGGATACTGTTGGCTTTATGGAATGTATTAGCGTAAATCTAAAGACGAGGTTAAGGTGCTTACATAAACGTACGGGATCAGCCGTCCGTAGACTATACGTACGAACCTCACAAGAAAAAACGTATAACTAGTTCTTAACCTAAAAGTGTGTTTACACGGTCTAACTTTTTGCTCCAAATTTTTGAGCTCAGATTTTGATCAAAATTTGAAAGAATATTTTTTGCACTTTTAGTAAAGCCATGTTCACACGCTCAAATTTTGAGGTCAAAATTTGACGGTGATTTTTAAACAGAAATTGCAATATTTAAAAATTTGAGATCAAAATTGGAGCTCAAACTGTTTCAGGTAACACAGCTCGTTCATGGTTAGCTACAAGAATATTCATGAGAACTTCGAACAGTGTTCACACGTTCAAACATGCAAAAAAATGCAAAACAGATGCTTTCAAATTTTGAGCTCAAATTCCTTTTGACAATCATCGACCAGATGTATAACCCGAAAAAGTTTGAGCTCAAATTTTGATCTCACATTATGAAATAGCGCAATTTTTGTTTAAAAATTACTGTCAAATTTTGATATAATTTTTAGCTCAAATTTTGACCTCAAAATTTGAGCAAAAAGTTTTGCGTGTGAACACGCCTTAACGCTAACTTATCAGATAACTACTAATAATAGTGCACTCAAACACCTGAGTTAGGTTAAACTAGAAGCAAGAAATTGGTCAACCAAAATCAGTGGCGTAGTCAAAAAGAATAAACCAAAAATATTTTTCAGTGAGAGAGGTGTATTAAAGGCCAAAAATACAGGTGCTTCTAGCGATTCGATTCAGTTGCTTTGCTAAAGCATTGTGCCTTACATATTTGTTAATAACTTCGGATAAACGTTTTATTAACGGCTTTGTTGATTAAGTATCTTAATATCAGAGCAAATCGAGTTAGTCACGCCCCCGCGCTAAACGGAATTTATATATACTTCTTCATAAAGGACAGGCACGCGCCACGAAAAGGACGAGACCACTAGCTCCGCCGGCATACTATTAGCCACACCTTGAAATCCACATCTTCTGGTCCCCGTTTAATAACCGATAGCCGTCATTAGAAATTACCAGTCCAACCCTACCCTCATCAAAACAAAATAACAATAATGCACTATTGAATTATTGATATTATGGCAATTTTTCATATTTGTTAGACGAAAACAAATTTGCATTTTAGCTTTCGTCACTGTTGAAATTTCTTTTGTGCAGTTGAGTCCTACGTCTGTACATGTCGACGCTTAAGCTTTGGTTTATTATTAGCATACTAAAGAAGCTGAAACAGTACACCGAAAAACACAGAAACAGTAATACCAAAAACGGTTGAAGCTGAATCGGTAAAACAAAAACGGTAGAGCGTAGGGCATCAGCGAATCCAGTTCGGGATCAACTGGGTCAATTTCTGGAGTCGAACACTACAGGTTTCGCTCACTGCTCAGATTGGGAGATAGCGTCGAATTCCACCTTAACCTAAGCAGCTAATATATGCTAAGTTATATCTTTGATTAAATTATCATTTGCTCAAGGCCTAGCGGCGTTTGCCTTGTTCAGATTAAGGTAATCTTTATATAGGCCGATTGAATCTCTAAACCGTACTTATTCTCAGCTCATTCGGCCTGTGTTGTAAGATACCCAAAAAGTAAACCATTCCATTAATGGTTCGATATGAATTAAACTGTGTTAAAAAATTTTTCGAGTCATTAAGACCAAGTAGAAAAATGTCACAGTCGTTGGTGCAGTTCCAAGTAGTTTTAATAATTTTTTCACCATAGTCTACGTAATTAATTTTATTACAATCATGTTACTACTTTTATATATATACCAAAAGTATGATTTACATTGAATATCATACAAACAATGAATAACCCGGTAACTATTAATTAGTTGAGGTCCTAGCCAAAACTAAACTTCTTTGTAAGTTCGCTAGAGTATGAAATCAACTAAACCGAGTGGTCTTCTGGTTTGTAATTAAACTTCTACGTAAAAGTATTATCTAAGAGCAGGCGGGCAGCTGGTAAATAATAAAATTTCATGAAAACTTCACTCAAACATCACATTATCGGGGCCAGCTAAATGTTACGATTATGTTAGCTAAATGCGCAATACGGCTTGGGTGTCCGCTGACAGAATAAAATATTAAATTAAGATATTAAATATAGCCATTGGCCATGCAGTATATGGAAAAGTATGAATTAGCGAATTTCAAAGAAATCTTGTGTGGGTTGGGTTGCTTCACTAAAATTGCAGCTTAAATCGTCGGGATTGGAAATTTTTCCATAAGTATTATAAAAATACAGGTCAAAGTCTTGGGGCTGTAGCCGTCCAGTATGGTTTTCCCGCTGTATGTAAGTTCTTAGCAAAGCTTAACCTCTTTACCGGTAGGGATGTTTAAGCGCTTGAACCTAGCACTTACGCTATTTTCTTTTCATTCCTCTCTAAAACCGACCCAGGCTTTGTTTTCCATTTTGATCGAGCCCTATTTTATGCCATATATATTCGATACCATTCCCACATACGTATATAAAGAATAAAAGATACGTAGACAGCAACAAATTTTGTAAGTCTTAAGTATACTCATTAAATGCGTATATAAATGAAATTCAATTAGTTAACTGCTTTTTACGTTTGTTGCGATGGTGTTCGCTAAACGTAGGCAGTGTTTGTATTAGTTCTTGAGTGTATATATTATCTGTTTTATTGTCAGTAGTGTTAATATTCAACCTCGGTTACCAGTGTATAATGCATAATTTCCCTGTAATCCATCACTAAATTTCTGAACTCAACGATGCCGTTGCTTATGCTGCCCTAGCGGGAGTGAATGGCACTATCAACGGTCTACTAAAGGGAAGAAAATACTTTGGGATGCATTGCATCGACGTAGGAGGTTATAACTTGCCTTGATCATGATACAGAATTGGGAGCTCAGATATTTACGCTGCACATATGAAGGCGAAAATGCCATGGTATTGTGAAATATAGCTCGTGAACGGTAACTAATGTCAAATTTAGCGATATAACCTACAGTGAATGAAAAGTTGTAGTGATTGTGTGTCAGGTTGTACTGCAGATATCTTAGTAGCCACACTCCACTGGTAGTCTGATCATAGGACTGGTCTTTTTACTTGTATATTCGTATAGATGAGCATCATGTGGTTGACAAAAACTGTTTTCGTGCAACGACTATATTCTGTAGGTGACTTTGTATTATTCGTTTGGAATTTTACGATTTGGAGGCATACAAAATCTGTGTCTTGTTTAATAAGAATTCGCCAAATTTGCTTTTTATACTTGGAATGACTGTAAGATGGGTGTAATATGGTAACATGACTACAATTGGATGTTAAGAAGTTTCAGGTCTGGTGGGCTTTAGAATATCTTTATTAAATACGAGCCGATATAGCTCGGCTTGGTCAATAAGAGGTAGTTTGAAATCTCGTCCTTTTGGGGAAGCCTGGCTCAATTTAATTTGGCGCAAAAACTTTGCTTCAAAACCAGCTTGTGGTGATCTGCAGAATATGGCTCTTAAGTATATACTTAACATTTTACTCGCGAAATAGTCGAATTTTTGTTTGTACAAGTTGAAATAATACATATAGGGTTTAATCTGTTTTGCCGATATAATTTAGAGAATAAAGCATATCCCGCCTAAACACCAATAACCTGAATCGAAAAATTTCCGGAACCGATTTAATTCGGTGCAAATTAATTCGGGAACCATCGATTTAAAACGGCCTCACTTTCAGCAAGCTGATTTAAATCGAACAGTTTTAAAAAGAAAAACTCACAACTGAATTTGTCTTTGCACCCTAAATCGAAGCGGTGTTCTTACTTTTACTATATTTCTGAGCACATCTTGTAGTAGTTCCACTCGCACTAGTGAAGCTCGCTTGCGAGCCAGAATTCGAGTGGTGAAAACAATCCCCCGAAGTCTGTTGTAGAAAGCACACACAAACAAGCATACACACAGTACGCATGTGCAGCATTATATAAACCGTGAGTGATGAGTCATAGTCACGCCCGCCTCTTTTGATAGCCAACGTGTGCAGTAGACAAAACATCATACAACGAGTACATAAACAATCAACTAACAATTTAATAATTAAATAAAACCCTAAATTGACCGTGAAAAGAACGTTAAAGAATTCAAACCGGCACTTGAGAAAAATCTAATTTTTCATACCAAGTATGAAGCAGAAGTGTGAAATATATTTGCCACACAATATTCTTCACACTCGCAATCAGCTTATTGGCCCAGAAAACCCCATATCCGACACTAAAAGCAACAATAAGCACACATTTAGGTGTATCTCCCACTACTTTTCACCAAATATGAAATTTGGCGCCAACTATATATAAGCTTATAGACTCCAGATTGGGTAGTAGTTGAAAAACTTGTTATATATCATTGGAAAATCCTGGTAAAGCTACATGGAATAGGCCTATTAGTTTGCGGATACCTCGTGTAATTATTGAGAAAAGTTGCAAAAACTGTAGGGGTGCCCGAAAAATGGGCCAAAATGACATCACTTTGCCCCATAACTTTTCCCACGGCAAAAAATTCAAAAATCGGGCTCTACACTACACTACTCTACTCCTAAATCGACCATTGCGGTTCGAATGAGCTATGTTGCATCAAAATCCGCCCAACCGTTATCGAGATCCACGTTTGACTACCTCAAATAATATCTGGCGAAGCAGATTTTGTACGTTCGACTGCTTTTTTGGTTCAAGTATGAAAATATAGCGTGTAGCATTAGGTTGTTCCGCTATCGATGCGAAATGTGTTGCTGTAATTTTATATCTAGTAAAATACATGGTCAAGTAAATGTCAAATTCGTATTTGTATTGACCCTTTTACTTTAGAATTATACTGATTTCGTATGAATCCGTGCGTCTCCTATAGTAGTAGTAGTAGTAGTTTATTGTGAAAGGACAAACAAAGACAAGGACAAGAGTACTGTTTTAGAAACAACTAATCAGTTGTGCAAAATAACATCAAGCTTTCAGTATTAAGTGCAAGGCGTAAGTATAAATTAAAAAGTAAACGACCTGAATGCTTCGATATTACTGAAAATAGAAACGATCTATTAGATTAGTTGTTGCAGAATATGATACTGATTTCAATAGGACATCAGACCTGCATCAATAGGTCGATAAAGGACCGGTGGTCAGCTAAGATATCGACCCCTGAGATAACAGGACAAGTCATGTTTCTTTAGGTGGTTGTTAAATGAAGCTAAGGTATTTTGGTTAACAATAGCATCAGGAAGAGAGTTTCACATATTTGGGAACCTATATGAAAAGCTGTCTTTTACAGTCTGTGTAGCTGTAAAAGGTACAGCAAGTTTCAAATTATGAGATCGAAGTCCAAACGTGTTAGCGTAAGCGAAAAGATTTTCTAAAGGAACTTCAACAAGGGAGTGTAAAATTTTGTAGCCAGTGGAAAAATCCAGTAAGAGCCGCCTATATTCTAAGCTCTCTAAATTCAAAACATTTATATAGTCTTTCATTGTATGACAAGTTTGAGAGACCTGGTATTCGTTTAGTAAATTTTTTTTGGACAGCTTCGACTAGATCTATATCTCGAAGCAGTTTTGGCGACCAGATTGGTGAACCGTACTCCATAATAGGGCGAACAAAAGTTTTATACATATTCAAAAGAAAGTCGCGGTCTCGGCATTTAAAGGTGCGAAAAATATTGGACACAGTAAAGACCTTTTTTAGCAATTTTAGCGCAGTGTTTTGAAAATTTTTGATTTGATGATATGATAATTCCTAGATCATTGATTTCATTTACCACCGCAAGTTCGTTATTTCCGAATGTATATATTGGAAGCGGATTAACCGAGTGACCAAAAACCAGAATTTTACATTTAGACATAGCAATAGATAACTGCCAATATTCTGCCCAGTTATACATATTATTAAGATCGAGCTGTAGTAAGTCTGAGGTAGACTTGGAAGGGTCAGCTACAGAGAATATTTTTGCGTCATCTGCATATAATGAAATTTTGCAGTAATTAACACAGTCAGGTAAGTCGTTAATATATAGAAGAAAAAGTAATGGACCAAGGACTGAACCCTGAGGAACACCACTAACTACACTACCCTCATAGGATGAAGCTCGATTTAATATAACTATTTGTTTACGATTTGTCAGAAAAGCCTTTATCCAATCGTATAATTTGCCAAGGATACCATATTTGCTTATTTTGTACATGAGCTTTACATGACTTACGGAGTCAAACGCCTTTGCAAAATCAATATAGCAACAATGGATGGCTTTATTCTCAGACCTTGTTTTGAACCAGGAGGTACTACTTGAGAGAACGTTAGTTACCGTTGATCGCCTTGGCAGGAATCCATGATGTTCAATGCGTAGTAGTTTGTGGTGATTTAAAAAACTCAGTAGCTTATCTTTAATTATACGCTCAAGAACTTTGCAGGCTACGGAGGTTAAGCTAATAGGACGATAGTTAGTTGCATCTGAATTGCTGCCTTTGCGCTTGAAAACAACTCGAGCATGGAGCCAGTGCGACGGTAATACGTCATCTCTTAATGACATTTTATAAATAACATACAGTGGATATGATACAGGTCTAGCGGTGCATCTGAGAACAACGCTTGGAATTTCATCAGGACCCAACGAAGTCTTTTTTGGTAGTTTTCTTAAAATCTCGTACACATTGTCAACTGTAAAATTAACATCCCGTATTTCTTCTAAAGTTTGCCTAGCTAAAACAGGAAGTGTACCATTATCTGTGGTAAAATCCGAAAGGAAATGGGTCTGAAAGGCATCACATTTTTCATCATCACGAAAGAGATTTCTCCCAGTCTTGTTCAGTGGTGGGATAATATCGGAGGATATTGATTTTGACCGGACATATTTGTAAAATTTTGATTTGTCATATGTCTTAAGAATTTTCATTTCTTTTGATTTGTTAACAGATTCAGAAAGCTGTTTCGCCTCACGAGCGCGTTTTTATACTGTCTGTAATCGGCGGAACTCTTAGAAGATTTATATAGACGCCAAGCAGCCAGTTTCTGCTTATAAGCATGCTGCAATGTAGGAGAATAGAAAGTGTGACCTTTTTTGATTCTACGCTTTGGTGTATACAAGTCTATTGCATATAAGATAGTATGAACAAACACTTCCGACATATCGTCTATAGATCCGCATGAACTAAAGAGCCCATCCCAATCAATGGTTTCAAGAAAATCATTCATTTTAGAAAAGTCGGAAGAACTGTAATCGAAAAATTGGGTGATACTATTTGATGACTGGTTAGCTAGAATATTTATGTGGAAGCTAAGCTTATTATGGTCGCTTGTTGAAAAGGGTTCTTCAACAATGACTCTGTTTATCAAATTTATATCAGAGCATAAAATTAAGTCTAATATATTATCGAATCTTGTAGGTGAATGGACCAATTGATGTAAACCCAGCGATTGAAAAGTTTCTTTAAAATAGCACGTTCTACCATCGGAATTTTGTGAACAGTAGAGGGGAAGGTTAAAGTCCCCAAGTACCAATAAGTCTTTTTTCTTGTGTAATCTATTTAACTCCTCTATCAAGAGAGTGTCCGACGTTTCCGAACTTAAAGGGGAGCGATAAACCAAAAAATAGGTAAGGTTTTCACATTGAGGTGTAATTTTATAAGCGATGTTTCAACGGAACCTTCATGAGAATTATGGGAGATTAATGAGGCGTGATAAAAATTTTTGATAAAGATAACACATCCACCGTGTTTCTTCGATTTCCTATCAGAACGAAAGATTGTGTAAATTTTCGAAGGAAAAGCATTGTTCGGAAAAGCGTCAGTGAGCCAGCTTTCAGTTACGAAAATTATGTCTGGGTGTTTTCTTGAAATTTCATGAGCTAAATCGTCTAGTTTGTTTGATAAACATTGCGCGTTAAAAAATAAGCAATTAAAAGGTTTGGGGTCGAACTCATTAGTGGCTATAAAATTTTTTGATTCAGTGCCACCACTTACCCTTCCGGGTGATAGGATTGTTGGATAGGGACAATTTTTCCCCGCGAAATTTTAACAGATTCACCGCTTAGACGACGACGTTTCAACTCTTGACGGAGTTGGAAGTCCTCTTCGCGCTGTAATCTAGTCAAGTCAGGACGCACAAATATTTTGGTACGCCCTGTAGACTTAAGCGCGTCATAAAACCCTTCAAGAAAACAACGGCGGCTTGTATGAGAATTGAATTTCACTTTGACAATTCGATTATGATCCGTTTTTTCTATACCAGAACGAAAAGATTCAATAACACTAGATTTATCGATATTCATAAAGCTACACATGTTATCAACAAAAGGAATACACTCATCTTTTTCCGGAAGGCCAACGACCACAAGGTTCAACTTTTTTCCGTTTGCTTCTATGGCGTCAGCGGCTGATTCACGGGCAACCTTTGTAATACTCGGAAGAACGGAATCCCCGACTCGAGTGACTATTCTGGCAATTGCTTGTTCATCCAATGTACTAGAGGGTGACGACGCAGTAGTAACCGTAGTAGCTAGCGTGGCTTCGATGGCCTTCACATGGTCTTCTAATGATGCGATGGCTGCTTTGCATTTTTGACAGTGGATTGTAACAAGGCCAGGAGGTATTTTGGAAATGAGTTTGTAGGCAGCATCGTCGCATCCGTGACACTTGTAGTGAAAATTATTTTTACAGCGTTCATAACAAATATACCAGTCCATGTTTTTAATGTTGACATCGCAGATAGGACAAGCGCCAAGACTACTACCAGTACTATCGTGACGAACCATGTTTGCATTCAATATTAAGGAATAACATATAACGTATAACAACCTGAATATATATTGTTTGCGTAGTCAAGCGTAGCGTCTTGTGATCGCAGTCATCTTACTTATTTAGGACAATCTTAGTATATATAATAGAAAATATATTTTTGATTAAATATCGACTTATTTGCAACAAATTGAACGAAATGTCCAAAGCTGAAAAAGAAAGGAAACGATTAGAACAGGAAATGCTACAGTCTATCCTCAATCAGCTGTTACGGGAAGAAGATAACAAGTATTGCGCCGATTGCGACGCAAAAGGTCCGCGATGGGCATCATGGAACTTAGGATTATTTTTATGCATACGATGCGCAGGTATTCATCGAAATCTGGGAGTGCATATTTCTAAGGTAATAAATTTAAAATATTTTTAGAACTGAACAAGTGGAGTTTCTTAAAATATATAGCATTTACCTATGCAATAAAATTTTTTCTCTAACTAGCACGCCTAAGTATTATATATCTGTGTTGACTGATCTTCGGCTCGGACGGTTTTTATGTAACGCAAAAGTGCATAACTAACTTTGCCTCTAGTTTTTGTTTATACTGCTTTAATGATTTCTATCTAAAAATCCAAGGGACACACCAGTTATATATTTATTGGACTTACTATCATTTAGGTGATATTGGGACCCTCGACATTCAGAATGCTTCGCAGAAGCTTGGCATCAGAAATGTACTACTATGCAACAATATGTATTAGAGCAATCGTTTTTGCACCATGAGCCAGTATAAAAACTACACCAAAGAATAAAATAAAAATTTGACTACATGTTGTGAGTTAAGTACGTAGTAATATGCAAGAATATTCAGATATCATTTTGTATCCAACATCAGCGGAATTTCTGTCATGTTCGCTAACCTATTGCAGAATTTAAATGTTGGTTTCACTGATAGAGGGCAGGCATTTTTGGTTCGAAGCTTCCGAGAAGACATTTATAGCGATGTATTCTTATGACGCTTTTGAGCAAAATTTTGTATATATATGCTGCAGAATTTTATTCAACCGTTTGCGCAAACTTCGATAGGTCTCTGGCTCCGAAAATATTGAAAATTTATGACCAGGTCGCTTGTATTTATTTAGACAGAACACACAGCTACGAGAAATTAGTATTACAGCTTGTCAAAATTAATACCCATACCTTGCAAAATAAAATAACCGGATCTGGACCCGGAATTTTTGCAAACCAGTACCCGAAGCCCAAGCCAGACTCGGATATTTTGAAAAGCAACACCCAGAGGCGGACCCGGACTACGCAGGTAAATGATAAATGTACATCATATATATTATAGTTTGATACATATACATGTTATATATATAACAATATGTCTTGTAATATATAACTCAAACTCGAAATGGCTCGTAGTACATAGCGACAATTTCACAGATAGCCTTATTGACGCTTTGCTGCGGCGTCAACTGAAACATTTGAATTCAACACGTGATCAAATCGTACTCTCTGTTTTATTGGTTAGATGTAAATGTTTGACGTTTAACGTATATTCTACTAGTTCAACATCTTACACTAGTTCTACTTTTCTGGTACTTTAGATAGGATTGGCTTTAAGGTAACCTTGACGGGTACCTATAAAATTAATGGCACGAATTTTGACCCTCCATTTTTAAAGTGGTTGGTCTATTATATAGTAAGTTAACATCAAGTGAAAGTTATTTAACTTGAATCCTCTGTAATAATAATTGGGAAAGGTTTCTCGTCAACGTGGTAAAATTGTGTCACCTTTTACATGTAAGTACAATTCAACTAACTTTATATGAGACACATATTAAATTACGGCTACAGTTGTACACTGCCTACGTCTTACACCATATAATTTCACATTATCATCAGTCATCCGATGGTTCTTTTTGGCGAGCTATTAATGAACATAATATGTCAGCGGATATTAATTTGAGCGAGCTATAAATGGGTTGTGAATTAAAATCCGCCATTAAATCAACATCGCAGACAAGCAGTGTGGGTATTTTTGGCAACACCCGGACACGGACCTTGCTTAATAAAATAACCGGAGGCGAACACGGAACTTTTCGTCAGTAATACCCGGACCCGGATGCAACTCTACGAGAAATTGAAAGAATTTAGTCTGGAAAGCCAAACAACTCGCATATAACAATTAATAGCAGTACGAAGGCAAAAACCAGACTGCACAACGCCTCCCTAAAAATGATAATTAACCGCAAACATTCAAAGTTGGATTGGTAATGCAGTGGCTAACGCTTCACCTTTTGCGATCATCAATAAATCCAGCCGGGCAAAGCTGGTGACGGATTTGGAAATAGATGGACTATCGTCCTGTTTGCTGACACTTTTCTTTGTAAGCGTTCGGTCTATTCTCGAGAATGCCAGTCCGACGTGGAGTCCAGGATATCGATTGTTAGAGGGCGTTCAACATAGGGTGACAAAGTTTCTTTGTCGACTGCGGGTCACGTTCGGTTGCATAGTTCAGTCTCTTGAAACAAGGAGACGTCGTGCTTACTTGACATTGCTCCATAATATGATCCATAGACTTGTAAATTTTGATTGGTCCTTCTTTTGTCATCTTGGTCTGACGCCGGTCTACGTCGTCACTTAAGCCTGCGTCCTGTGATATCGCTCGCAACAATTATCGCCTGCACCAGTTTGTCGTTCGAAGTATATCCGTGTGAAACTATCTACCAGAGCATGTTTTAGTTTCTACTACTGAACCATTCAAACGGTGTCTTCTCGACACGTGGGCTCTATCGACTCTCTAACACCACAGTCTCTACTGCTACTGCCGCCTATGTTCTTGCGTCGATTGGTAGATTACATCCGCTATAAACGGAGCGACTTGGATCTGATCCACTTTAGAAGTTATGGAGAGATTGCATGTGAAACTTTAACGGGGCCAGTTCGGCGAGTTCCCATTCTGTTGTTATTTCGGACAAGTGGTTGTTTCATGTTCCTGAATGCCGTGGTGTTCCCTAAGGGCTTGTCCTTTGTCCAACACTTTTTTACATTAATCATTTTGCTGATAGCATCAAGGGTCACGTCAGGAACTTTGCGGACGATACTTCCCACTTGCATTCAATCAATCAGAGCGATACAACTAACGACAATGGACAATTTCGGTTTAATCTTAATGCCAGCGACGAATTGGCAAATGCTCGTTGCATGTCGTTTGCACTACGTAATTGCGCAGTATTGCATTTTGGCCGCAACAACCCTGAACCAGCCTAGTGGGGACACAATAGCATGTAGCAACTGCGAATGTTATTTGGTTTTCATGCTGTCTTCCACGTTGAAACCGTTTTACCAAACCCAACAGTGTCGTTCTTTAACTCAGCCAATTTTTTTGGTTCTCTCGACAAAACTCGTTCTTGTTACTCTACCGTGCCTTAGTCAGGCCTAAGCTCGAATACGCCGGTCAAGCGTGATCACCGTATCTCCAGTATGTTATCACACTCTTGGAAAGGGTTCAGCGTCGCGCGACAAAATTTTCCGAGGAATCTTACACATGAAATACCACGATCGCCTTTGATTCTTGTCGTTACAAACCCGGCGAGCCCGGGTCGGCCTAATTCTCACCTACCAATTGCTCTGCGGTCTACTCGACTACGACTATCATCGGTTTTTCACTTTCGCCGATAACACGTCACTGAGGGGTCATCATCTGAAACTTTCCAAACCGCGTGCTCGGGTCAATGTGCGTCTCTACTATAGCTTTGCACTGCGCGTTATTCGCTCATGGTACTCTTTGCCGTCGAACGTGGTATCCGCTTTGTATCTAATATCGGTCAAACGGTGCGTTTACGGGGCAATACTGGAACTTTGACACTTGCATCGTCTGCCTCGTTAAATTTCTTGTAGTCCAAAGTCATCGACCCCTGCCGGCTGGGGACGAAACACCGGTCGTGGAATACGATATCTCGCCTCGGTCCACAACGCTGCTCAACGATTTCCGCTATCCTGGTTAGAATAAGGATAGAAGAAGTCGAGAACGCTAGCGGTAGAGACACTGATTTTTAAGACTCTGGTTAGTTGTGTTACAGGATTTTGATGGTTAACTTGCAATAACGAGAAAACCCTTTAGTTTCTGACAGGATTCAAATAAGCTACACTGAGATGTCCTCACTAAAAAGCACTATTCAGTTTGGAGGTCGGTCTTGTAAAGTTAACAATCTTTATTACCACTTCTGGAAGAAAGGCAGTTCCTGAGGACCGAAGGAAGTAAAACAGAAATAGCTATACTAAACGTTGTTGACCGGTGAGTTCCTGAATTGACTCCCTAATCTGGTATCATACATGCGAGTATGAAACAGTGAAAAGTGATCGTTTTAGAAATCACCTGTAACAGACTATGTTTGATGTACTTAACACCTAGGACCTCTAACTTGGTTTGATGAAAAGGCCATAGTCACAAGTGTCCATCTGCCCTGTCCACAGTGGGCGGACACCCCGCTTTCCGAATCCCTCATGTTCGTGAATTTTCTCCGACGCCCGCCTCCTCCAATCGAAAACCCCATGTTAAACTAAACCCAAAATTTGTAATGCCTATACATTTATCTTTTCTGTGTGCAACATGTTTTTTTAATTTACCACTAATTCTATTGCTAAAACGTCGTTTTATATCCTGACATTACTTGTACGACAATAAACGTACATGAAAATATGGACATAGTTTTATTAAGCAAAATTTGCAGGGTTTCCGCGCAACTGAGAAAGCCGGGAGTTTTGTCAAAATACCCGGGGAAAATATGACAAAATTCGAATAAAAATCAGAACATCCGTTGCAGATTTCAACTTAAAAACATCACCTACAATCTAACCGACTACAAGTTCATAAGTTTTGGAAGTACATAATTTAATATTTGGCGCGTATTTATTTCGTCGAGTTTTCAAGATCTTTATAATACATGCTGTCGCACGATTAACAAGGAGCACCATAGATAGGCCAAGATTGTCAAAATGTTTTATGTATCCATGTAATCCGGGGAAAAACTTAGCGCTTTTAACCGTGACATTGGACAATTTCTAAAACCTGAATTTATTCCCCACGACTAAATTTCCCCCGAGAATGAACTGGGCCCACAGAATTTCCCTCCACATTTGGGGAGGCTGTGGCCAGGTCAGCCTATAGGGGATTACACCCTCACAAACCTATATTTACCATTCCCACTCCAAAAGCACACGGAGAACTTTAGCAATACGTAATGAGCAAAACTACAAAATTTTTCAAAGAAAGATAAGGAAATCAACAGTATAATCATCTATCCCTTTAAGCCGACAGGTTTTGGGCGCCTATGGTATAGTAGCTAGTCAGGTTTTATATCCCGTCTTATTATTTATCTAAATAACTTTATACTTAATGAAATAGTATTAACTATAAAATTATTGTCCTCAATATATGAAATACAGGTCGAAATAGCATTAGTGAATGACATAGCGTAAGTAACACTTCAAATTTCTGTGCAAAAGCTTATAATCAAAGGAAGCTCTTTTTATTAATGCATCCGATACCGAGTTGTCCAGATAAATGGCAATGTCTAGTATAGGTCTTCGGATTTTTTGATACGGTTAGGCATATCGTTTCCCATAACAGCGTTTAAGCTGCTGCCAGATCAGATTTGGCAAAGAACTCTTAACATCCTGTTCTCTTGTTATTTTGACCCGGAAGATGGGCTCGGTGCTGTTCGCATTCAACTTACTAAAGGGCACATCGGTATCACTTTTACTATCGAACAAAAAAATTTGTCTAAATACATCCGCCCGAAAATGAGTTGTGAATGACAGCGAAAAAGAAATTTTCACGATTTTCCCACTAGCGCCCTCAGTGGAAACTCCGCGCGCATCGTTCGTTTCGTTTCAATATGACAGTTTTTTCGCTGTATCGGCCATGACGCAAGCATTATATATGCTATTTTATGATCTCTGACCTCTAGAGCACTTTTAACACTAAACGCCTGTGTTACCGGCGCTGTAATTCGATGAAAATTTAGTTAAGGAAATCATTGACATTTTATATGATAGCCTACGTCACTGTGATGATCTAGAAGGGGCAATGTATTATATATAAAGCATAATAACATATTTTATTATACATATAGACTCAATGCATATATGCCATGAAAAGGTATCTGTTACTGGTGCAGTGCCATGAGAAAGGCATTAGGTTAAGTACAGTGCGCTTTTGTAATAGCTTTCGCATTCAGAACGAGCGCTACTATTATACTATTCGTTCAGATGGCGGCTACTAGTATATAAATTCGGTTTTACATAAGCTTGTCCTAAACGAATGTAGGTGTGGAAATGTTCCCTACGTGTTTATATGCGTTTTCAGCGTATTTTAGGTCAAATCAGTCAACTTGGATACATGGACACCCCAACAGACAGCTTATATGCAGTGCATTGGCAACAGTGCAGCTCGTGGAATCTATGAAGCTAATATCCCAGAGCATTTTCGCCGTCCACAAACCGATTCGTCCCTCGAGGCATTCATTCGAGCAAAGTACGACCAAAAGCGATACATTCTTAAAGACTGGGTTCCTCCTCGCATAGACCCGGCTTCGTACCCATCCCTTGAAAGCAACTCAAATGTTATTACAAACATGGATAGAAGTCGTCACCATTCTACGAAGTCGAAAAGCAAATCCGGTAGCAAGTCATCGCGTGGCTCGACCAGTAGCGGAAATGCACCTCCTGTTCCCGCACCTATTGCTCCTCCTCCCGAAGGCGGTACTTCGTGTGTTAACGCAAAGAAAGTGTCGCAAAAGGTGCAAGATTCTGTAGAAGTAACAGATGAACCAAAAGAAAATCGAAGCAGTAAAACCAACGGAGATGTTGATGATTTGTTAGGACTTGCATCGGAAATATCTGAAAATCCTATACAGACGGCCGTAGCGCAGGACGTACGTTTGTTGCGTATCTTTTATTGTTTATTTACATACATACTGAATAATATTAAGGTCTTTAGCCTCATGCTAACGGATGATACCTGTTATAGCGGCAGCGGGGTCTTTTGACCATTTATAGCAACACCATACTAAAACCAGAGGCCCGATGCTTGGAGCCGCCCCGTCTTGGCTCTCTACGGCCTAGACAGTTTGACATCGGTGACTAAAACATTTTTGAACTTGGTAGTTGCTAACTTTTCATATTCGCCAAAAATTTTAAATTTCGTTTCGTATGCTGATAAAGCAAAATCGTCACACCCTCTCATATTGATTATCTAGAGTACATAATAGAAATTTTGAAGTAGCAATCGCAGATGTCTCCAATTCCTGTTGTAATCTCGTTGGTTATTGGTGACATTTTAGTTGCAACCCCCATGAAACCCTAGAATGATAGCCGATGTGGCCACCAGACGACGTTGGGGTGTGTATACAGAAACAGGACCATATCATCGGATAAAGGAAAGTACATGAGTATGGTCAATTGTCATTACTCTTTATAAACTGTTCATAGTGCACTATTGGTATTACGTATATACTAGTGGCTTGATTTATCGCCAAGGTGATAAATTCGAAGTGTTGAATATGTAGTTGAGAGAGACCTAAGCAATTATATTTAGTATATATCAACTTACAAAATGAGCCTAATGTCAGCCATGTTGCATAAATAATTGAGGGTATATAACCGTTTATTTTGTATTTAGGAACTCACAACGTGCATATAGATAGAGAATAAATTGCTCTACAAAATGAAAGCTGATACGCGCGCTTACGGAGATATTCCTGTTTTCATCTATTTTCGGTGTCATGGGTCTATTCAAAAACCTGTTCCACTCAACCATGCAACGTCAATAATCACCGTAGCAGCATACCATGTGTAGATATATAGATAAAAGATGATTTGTTGTAAAAATTGAAACCAATATCCGAATTTGGCTTGACTAATCCTAGAGGTATTGCCGTTTTCGTGTATTCCTTGGGCCCATTAAATCCTCTTTTACTCAAATCCCACATCCTAAAAAACCAGCGTAGCAAAATAATTATACAGTCCTATAGAGACTTCTTTGCTATACAAAAGGGGCTGTGATATCAGATATATGTACCGTTTGTCGATATACAATAAATGATGTGATTTCTCGGTACCCGAGCAGAGCCCCTTTGACCCAATTTTTGAGGGGGAGTAGTTCGAATTTCGTGTCTCGTGTTTAACTAAAGGGCACAAATTTCAAATGAGCTATCGCGCGAATCAATCAGCCCAGCCAAAGTTGATTCCGGCGAATCAATCTAGAAACCGGTAAGAGTATCGCTTCGCTACACTCAGGCTCCAAGCAGTTATTGTTTCTGCAAAGAAATAAATGTTGTTGGCTCCGATATTGCTGGTCCAGTCCCCGAGCATTAGAGCCATCACTAAAAGATCAAATTTCGCAAATTATTGCAAAACGGCTACGTATTAAAAACACACATTTTTATATTTTTTTGTCCGTGGTGTCTGATTCGTTGACACGTTATATACTAAAACCGAACGAGCAGAA
Organism: Trileptium ribeirensis; assembly: GCA_030248225.1. Classification (NCBI taxonomy): domain Eukaryota; kingdom Metazoa; phylum Nematoda; class Enoplea; order Enoplida; family Thoracostomopsidae; genus Trileptium; species Trileptium ribeirensis. Next base: position 189,213 of record JASANE010009017.1, on the reverse strand, counting down.
TTTTTTATCTGAATGTAAGTGCACCAGCTTTTTAATTTGAGAAGTGCCCAATGTGAATTGGAGAATTTTTTTATTTCGGCCATATTTTAGGTTGCGTATTTTGCCAGACGCAATGGGTGGAGAACACCAAAGCGTCTCATCGAGAACTACAGCTTGTTATGAATTTTTATCAGAGTGCCCATTTTTGAGGTGTTAGTCAAAGTTAAGATACCCACAAAATGAAATTTTCAACATTTAAAGAAGTTAATTGCCAATTTGGGGTAAGCGATAGGTTTTAGTGTCATTTAAATCGTCAGACGCTTTCGTTTCATTGTTTTATATTCGTCGTTAGCTGTTCTCTGCAAGACATTCTGTTGTGTCTATAGACTTAGATGCTAAACTATTTCTACCGGCGTCTGTAATTTGATACAAACGTAACGATTTTCTGTATTTATTGTCGCACAAAACATAAACTGAACGACGCTATATTATGACGTGGAGCAGTGGAACAGAATCTTCACCTTCTATGATGATAATATTTCTCTTAATATACGTTTACAATGTGTTTGAAGTGGCAACTAAATTTAGATTCCGGTAATTGTTAGGGTAGAGATCAGGGAGTAACCGGAATTCCGGTTCCCGCGAAAATCGTATTCCTGTTGCGGTTCCGGCAATGGGCAAAAACCATACCGGAACCGGAATTCCGGTTTAAAAATTTTGTTTGAAATTTTCCACGATTTTTCCTTCATCCTGTAATCCAAACATATGTAATATATATTATACAATGATCAAGCTCCAATACAACCAAGCCAAAGAAAAGATTAACTAAACAATTAGCCGTGTGAAACGTAAGTAGGGCACATAATTTGAGCAGGAATTTTTCATAAAAACCCGAAGGAGTTTGTTAAATCAAAGCCAGGTCGATGCCTGTAGCAGCTATTTTACACATCCAGAAGTCTGTGGGATACGTTTGAATTAAACCGGTCCAACTCGGTAGCAGAGTATGGCTTACGCAGAAGTACTTAGGGTATGCTTGGCTAACATAAATTGCGTCAAGTACCTGCCAGTGCGCTTGTAAACTTGGTAAATCAGTCGAAATTGAAGTAAACTAACGTTATCTGCAACGTAGCTGAAAACTGCTTTCTTGGCAATGCACTGTATTTATTGAAACTGTGCGATCAGCATCACAGTGTGTCTCATTTATAGCATTCTGATTAGAAAGTTATCATCATTATGATCTAACTGATGGGCACTGTTTGTCCAACGCTAGCCTAAACAGTGTCTCTGACCACTGATCAGAAAATTACCTTCTATCTATTATTTTCTATTAGAATCATATAAACCAATAATTTTAAGTTTCCTACAGAAGAACATGCAACAAACGTATGTATAGTAAAGGGAGGCGACTGGAAACAGAGCGAAAGTGTGTATTCTACGCTCCAAGCTCTGTAAGCACATTCGATGTGACGCAGTATACGCAATGGTGTATAGTGGAAGACATTTTTTGTTCTGAATGTCCAAAAACCGGCATATTTGATCGATAAATAAACATTATTAGCTTCCTCAGTCTCTTTAAAGTTTCAGAATGGCAATAATGCCATCGCAATACATTAAGTTTAATGTAAAATTTATTTTAATGCATTTTAAATCCACTATACCTTAATTTCTTCCTTCATCTGTTTTACTATATATAAATTTCGAAGACCAGGTTCCGGATCCGGTTTAAATGAACGGTTCCGGTTGCTGGTTCCGGTTCCGGTTATTCCCTGGTAGAGATATGATAAAGAGAATGACATTGCACGCTCATATGATGGATATGCATCTTGTGATCAGATGAAAGACCAGTGCCAGTTTTTGTGTCGTTTTCGGCGGATGTGTCACCTTTTTCTCAAAACTTTCATATTGTTATATTATAAGATTACTTATTTATATAACTGTGTTTATGCGTATTGTGGACCCGCGAAATAATCGCTACCGATATTTTGTGTTTCGCTAAGTACATACAGATTCGCCGCCTCTGCTTCCCCTTATGGTTTGCGGTAAGCAGGTCTTACAGATATATTGAGGAGTAACTGAAATTTAAACTCAAGCGAAAATTGTATACAGGCTACGAATTCAGTTAAAAGCGAAAATCATACCGGAACCGGCATTGTGTAAAAAGTTTATACATTTTTGCTCTTGTTGTGGTCCAAACATATTTTTTCTAAATAATGTTCTCCAAGTCTTTTCGCAGCCAGACAAAAATTTTACATCAACAAATTGGTTTATAAAATGTAAATAGGACAAATACATCCCGTGCGTTTTTACATCTTACCCATGTAATTAGTTCATCTTTATCTTATTTTAAAAATAACTCTAGGTAGATGCTGTTGTTTGATATATTTAGATGGTCTTTATAAACTTCTTCAACCATGTTCAAATTGAAACAGTCCAATCTGACATGCTATTGAAAACTATTGATCGCTTTGTAATACTAACACGGCACTTTGGAACATGAGCGTGCCTCCATGACATAAACAATGTCTAGTATTTTACCTTGTCGCAAGCTTGTCTAATTTAATTTCACTTAGCCACCGGCCAATTTGATTGTAAATCACTAAATACTGAAGCTAGTTCCGCATCCGCAACGCAGTCTGGAATTGCGGTTATTGTTAAATGTTCAGCGTATTATAAATTTATATCACCTAGATCACATTTTTTTCAGTAAGTTGAGCCTTAGAGTTCAGAAACTGTTCACTCTACGATCAACATACATTCAACGTGGTGTAGTGTACAAAGTGGGGTTGCATAGTTGATATAATTTATTTTGCTTTGGGTGTCCCGCAAACCCAGAGGCGTATCATGTCCATCAATGTAAGAGCATTGTCCAAAAATTGTAAGCTTATTCAATCTCTGTAAAGTCCCTGTAATACAATAATTCATGGAAAATCGCGGCAACGTAACGGTTGTTTCCAACATATTATGACATGAGCAACACCATGTTGGTTTCTTCATGCGCTTTCTTATGCATAGATTAAACTGATAAATCCAGGCTTCGGTTCTGTTTAATATTTCAGTTCGGCTTATTCTCTGAGCGATATGTCGTGTATATGACAACAAGACTTCATGATAAATTATAGAGTGCTACACTTCTCTGTACCAACACACAAACGCGTTGTGGTTGAACTAATTTACATTCTGGGTCCGGATGGGGTTACACTTCAAGTTTCAGTGGGTTATGGCAATATTTTACGAAATTTTATCTGCGAAAATCGTGTGAAATTTCGCGATATATTGTGATTTTTAGCAGAAACACATACAAGCGTACAAATTTAAATTTACAAGCACCGCAAAGGCACATTAACCAGATCAGAACAGTTGTCCACACCAGAACAGTTGTTTATATATATTTGAATTCGGAGATGGAGAAGCGTTAGCTTCGGAATCCAAGAATTCTCACTAGGAGAACATAGGGTGAAAAATATGCGCGTCCGTTTTTTTTCTGTCAACACGACTTTTCTATTTCAACTTCGGCCGATTTTGACGAATTTTTTTAAACGAAAGCTACAGATCTCTAGATGTGCCTTTTGGGGGTTTTATCCCGGTGGGACCTACCCATGGTCCCACAGGGACCCCCAATGGGGGGTACCCAGGGGGTAAGGGGTCAAAATGACCCATTTTTAGGGGTATTTTCGCTCATAACTCCGTAACCCTTGGGCCGATTTGAATGATTTAGGTATCGGAGCATTTGTCTAGACGAGCTTTATTCTTGGGTATATGAGTCGCTTGGGTAGCGCCACCCTGGCACCTGGCCTTGAAAAATGGTGAAATTTTGAAAATTTTGGCAAAAGTTTGGCGTGCTGTAGCTATGTAACCACTTATCCGAATGGAATGAAATTTGGTATGATGATAGAGCAACTCATGCCCTACCAGGTACGAGCCATCAGATTTGCTCTATCTCTTCTAGGTATTGAGATATAAGTCCTCTAATTTGGGTCCCACGGCCATTTGGTTAATTTAGCAAAATTTTTTCAAACTTCCATATCCCCAGAACGGCTCGGTCGATTTGGCTCAAATTTTCACAGCAACTTGCCATAGAGATCGCTTGGATACAGTATTAGTTATATGCCAATGCTTCGCCCCGTTGCCGAGAATGCGACCCCTGGCGAGCCGAAATTTGTCAAATTTCATCTTTTTTGTCCATAAATCGGTAACGCATGAATCGATTTTTATCAAATTTTGTTGTAATTGAATTCGGAGATGGAGAAGCGTTAGCTTCGGAATCCAAGAATTCTCACTAGGAGAACATAGATTGTTAATGACAGGCCGATAAAGTGCTTATCGTTCTCCGAATTCACATGCCTTGGCGCGGTGCCAAGTTTCTAGTAATACAGACAGTTGATACTAAAATTTGGTCGCTAAATGTACAAGTTCATCGTCTAATTCTACGTTTTTGAATTCGTTTATGTTCACATCTCAAGAATTTATAATGTAATAGTAATTTTTTTAGATGAAGAAGTCGACTGAAGCAACAGGTCCCGCTGGTACAGGAGGCAACAGTGCAATCAATGATATTCTTAGCTTAAACGATGCTTTTTCGTCTATTACCGTTGCGAATGGCTCAACAACACCGGACACAGGTGGAGTAGCTACAAATTCTGCCGTTAGTTTGCTTAAAGGTATTCAGTTTGGCAGTGGTTGCACGGTGCCGCCTTTGATTCAACATCAAACTCTGAACGACTCGATTAGTTCTTCGAGAAATTCAGCTCCGGTAGAAATGATTTCTGCGCTACCAGTTATTAAAGCAGATGATTGTGGTATTAAAAGTAATGACGATATACTGGCGTTGTATGCTAGAGGCGGCAATGGTAGTCAAACAGTAACCAACATGTCATTGATGGCACCTACTGCTCAGAATAACTTTAAATCGCTTCCAACGAGTTTAAATCACGTGGCTGGAATTGCGGGTCACTCCAGTGGCGGCTGCTTAACAGCTAAAAGCGGCATAACACCGCAACAACAGCAACGGTATTCATCCGGTATTATGTATAACCACAAAGCTGGAGATTTCCAACAGGGTATTGGTGATTTTGGAGCTTTTTCAATGTCAACCGGTGGCGCTACACCTCAGATGACAACAAGTCATTCTACTAATATTAGTGATGGATCGTCGAGTCAACGTAATAATATCGCTGCTAGTTTTGGTTCGTTGGTGGGCCACAAGGTTTCTAGTTCATCAATGGGTACCATTGGCATCAACAGTAACCAGAACCAATCTCCCTTGGGAAGCATGGTGTCTGTACCTTCGGGCTTACCTCAGGCATCTAATAATACGCTTATCGGAGGATTAACGTCATCATCAGGAGGAAGTATGATCGGGATAGTGTCTAATGATGAAACGCAGAAAATGAATCACGGAGGGTTCGACTGGTCTAGGATTGGCGGTCCACCGCAGCCTACGCAAACAACGTTGTCAACAGATCTGTGGAGATAAACTGAGGAATTATTAGCTATATTTAGCACATTGCTGTTTTTGAAGCTCAAATAGTGCAAATATTATCGTGCTTCTCGGCAAGCGTAACTTAAGCAATTGCCAGTGTTGAGGCCGGCGCTGCTCAAATTATTCTTGTACCGTGTCTGGTTGAATTGTGCTCCCAATACACAGGGCACGCGCCATACCATTTTATCGAAATTTATGATAAGAAAGAGTTGTTACATTCATAAATAATACCAAGCATTTCGCGAATAAAATCTTAAATGATTATTATATTAGTTGTTGACACAATCGGTCACGAAATATTGTCTGAGCGTAATCGTTATATATTTTACGGTGTATGACGTCTCCATATTCGTGAAGTATGAAATAATGTTTCAGATTTAGAATTATGATGCCTATTGCTGGTAACACGTAGTATTTTTGATTTGTACCGACGTTGTCTTGTCTTTGTATGCCTGTACAAAAAATCGATAAATACTAATCAAAGTTTTTTCTCAACATTCACAAATTTCAATATTATACGTGTTGTTCATACTTTTAGTGTAATTGACTGCTGCAGTTCTATAGCTAATTAGTTGAAACGATCCAGGTCGTGTTTCCTCACATATCGCGCAGCTGTGTGAAAAATTTATTTTTGCCTTTTATTCGTTTTATATAACTCTAGGCCAAGTTTTTAGTTAATGTTTTCTGAATCAATTATTTTCTGTTGTATTTTTTAATTAAATCTACTACTTTACTAAAACTTGTTACGCTTTCATTTTACATTCAGTATCGGCAACACATTGGAGTGCGTTAGTGCTAAATTTTGTATATTTTAATCAGGTATATTATAAAAGTGAAATGATTTATTTAGTACCTAGATATAAATGTTAAACTTTTCCCAGCACTTTGAACAATATCACTAAGCTTTGTATGTCTAGTTTTGGTGACCGGTTTACGAATTGAACAGATACATGTGGCCTGGTAATGTGGTATACAACTGACCTCACTGGTGTCACCGACTTGCTGACAAAATATACAGTACCAACGTTAGACTGCGACCAGTAAGCGTAGCATTTTTACATTGAGTTGTATAACGGAAATTTGATATTTTTTAATATATTTATTTACACCGCATGTATTTTGTTACCTAGCTTCGTTCTGTACAGTGTTTCTGACGGAATTTACAAATGTATGTATTAAAAGGATGAAAATATAGCACACGAGTAGATTATATATGTAATCAATATGTGAAAATAATATTTGTGTTCTCTATAAATGTGTGTTCTGTATAAATATGTGTTCTCTATAGGCTATAAATTTTAAACTGGTACCGTGATACAATCGGTGAGTTGTTCGACCGTATTTTACATTGTTGATTGTATGGCACAGTTGTAACGGGCCTACACGTCCCATAATCGCGAGGTCTCGTGTCTAAATAGAAAAAACTTTTTTTCAGTAAGCAACTTAAATCACGTAAATGTAAAATAGTTACGAGCTTGTTCGGAATGGAAAAATGACTGGTATCTCTTTGAGGCACGGCATCCAAAATTTATTTTCATTAAGCAATTTAAATCACGTAACCGTAAAATGGTTTCGAGCTTGTTCGGAATGGAAAAATGACTGGTATCTCTTTGAGGCACGGCTTCCAAATTTTTTTGAGTAAGAAAAATATATCACATAACTGTAAAATGGGCCCTGATTGGGCTGAGGGGGGAAAATCAGAGAAGGGGCCCACCATCATTTCAGTATAGCCACCATAGTCACTGCACCCCCAATCATCTCTTACCCCAAAAGAGGTCTCTTCGAGATCAGGGTCGCCCCTTTTAGGTATAACCTCCTGATGATGCTAAATCATTGTTCTTTTTCTTTAGATTTTTTGGGGTATAGAGGCTTTTTTGGCAAATTTTTTTCCTAAAGCTCCGCTTAAGATCGTCACGCCCTTAACCCCCCATGGACCAGTTTTTCCTGCTCTTTCCAATGGAAAAGGGGAAATAAAGCGGGTTCAACAGAGGGGTCGGATTGTTTTTAGAAATATGGATTTTGGTTTTTGACCTTTTTGGACATAACTTTGGATTGGATAGACCGATTGGGCTCAAATTTGGATATGAAATAGGAAATGCAATGGGGTGTGACGATTACAGTTCGTCACTAGAAGATATGGCTCCCGATATCGGGACTGCAACCGAAAAATGAATATTTTGATGTGACTGGTATCTCTTTCAAAAATATATAGTATAGTGTCCAATCGACACTTTTGTTGACTGCACTGGACATCTGATTGGGTCTAGCAAAAGTCCGTAAAGGGCTCATCATGAACTCTTGATTTTGCCTGAGGAAAGTATGTATTAACAATTATATTTAATTCCGTTTATTGTGATAATAGTATGTTTACGTTTGAAGTAATTAATTGTCCTGTTCCTTTTTTGTCAAGTCATTATACAATAAATGAAGTAGTGAGTAATATTTTGTGCAATATAGTTTTAATTTAATGTGGCACTCGTAATGAATATAAAGTTTGCAAAACAGATATTTCTGTGTGCGAATTATTGCTATTACAGATACTTCAGCCGTGTTGGTTGTATAATTTTTTTAGCTTATGTAGGTTTCGTTCATAGAACGGGAAGCGAGATATATGCACCCCGTTTTACTCCCGCGAACCTATGTCTGCAGTTGGACAGAAGCATATTGCGGTTGTTTACGTTATTGTTCTTAGCGCAGCAATCGATCAGCTTAATAAGAACTCTGTGTTTAACCATTGTCATTGTCCGAGTATCTTACGTACAAATGGAAAACGTTTAAGCAACTAAATTTAGTTTAAAGTAATTTATATAAAACTAATAATAACTAATTTAGTTTTTAGAACTAAATCCAGTTTGAGGATACAGTATATACTCTTTGAACATCGAAACATTTCTTTGTTTCCGTCGTGTCACCTTCAGAGAAATAGGCTCTACTCCTAGCCATCCATATGTTTCTTTCCATCAAATTGTATTAGAGTGTTCATTTGATGTTTCGTTTATTTTGGTAACTGAAAGTGAGTGCTAGGTAATGTGCACTACTATGGAAAGCCCAAGCTTTTTTGCGTATATATTTATGTTTATGTAATTTTATCGTATAAGTATGATGTTCAAATGTATGTATTAAGTCATTTATTATGGCCTCGAAATTGATCAGTGAGCAGTGATCATAGAAGTTTATCTGTGGTTCTAATCATAGTGAAATTGAGGCTTAACATACGCGAGTTTTCTTTTTAGACAGTAGCAACAACTGCATGAGGAACGCCAGAACAGCGGCGCTTGCCTTTGCGCTATAACGTACGACCCCAAGAGGTGCCATGCCTCTGATAAGTAATGAAAACGCGAGCCACAAATCTTGGTCGAATTTTTGATTTTTGTAACAACCTGGAGGCTTTTGTTAGACTTTTAAGTAATGACTAGCACTTATAAAGTATTAAATTTTGTACTGATTAGCCAGGGAGAGCCGTGCAAAGATGTAATTCTATAACTGTGAACTGTATTCCTGTGAAGTTGGTAGGATCGAAGTTACGTATTGTAACGCAGTGCTGCGTAAGCCCCGCTTTCACGAGATATTTAGTTAAGCTTAGCTATCGGTGCAATGTAATGATAATGTTAAACGCCATAGTAAATGCGTTAAAACAGTGTAACGTAAATGCCTTCAGGGCTTTACTTTGTTTATATTCACTGTGTTCGGTGTGTTTTTCTTCATTGGTTTGGTGGAGGTAAACGTTTCTTCTCAAATCGACCTATTGATTGAATTATAGCATTATTTGATTTTACAATGTTCTAAATGCATCGTTGGCTAAAGATGTATATATGTCATAGGCGCATGATGTCCGTGGGGTTAGGGGTAGATTAGATGGTTCCGGTCGTGCTGTATATCATAAGGAGGAATTTTTTACGGAACACATAATAATCCGAATTTTCTTGAATTTTTACTAATTTTCCGCAATCGTTACCTGTTTGAGCTAATTTTTACTATTTTTGTCGCAAATTTTGCCAAATTTCCCAAACAACTTTTCTGCGGAGGTTGGCCAGTGAGAGCCTTAGCTCAGTACACAATCCCCCGCTCCTTATGCGAACCAGTTATATATATATCATTGACGTCCAAGGTCCGTCCGCTCAGGGGGTTTGATGGCCTCTGTGCTTGGTAGGACAGGGGTAGACCATCGGAATTATTAAAAGTTCATAATTTTCCTCAATTGTTCTAACTTTTTGAAGTTTTCCTTTCTTTTTGCTAAAAGTTTCGCCATATTATACATATTTTCTGTAATTTTTACCAATTCGGCGCTATGGGTGCTTAAATGTGGCTTCGAAATGTTCGGTCTTTAGCCGCCTGCACTAGTGAACACCTGTGGCGTGTGACTTGGACGTGAAGTTCGAGTGGAACTCCTTAAATGTTATGCAATTGGTTATACAGTGGGTTTATCTTTATTTAACGTTCCGCAAATTTCATGACTCAATTTTTTCCTCGGCAATCTATTTCCTGCAACTTTTAATGTCAGATACCTACTGCCATAATTATTGTAATACCCGTATTATTTGTCCAACTATAAGTTATTTCGGTTCGTTAAAGCAATATCATTTACAAGTATCTGCCTTCTTTGTAGGCTTAAGGGTTCATGAATAGGCAGACATGTTAATTACATTCCGTAAACACCTACATAACCACCAGTACCTTGTGTATCGTTTGCTTTTTTATTTTTCGTGGTTGTAGTTTGGATATAATATTTGTGAAAGATGTCCGGTGATGAACCGCTTAATACTTTTTTTTGCACTTTTGAAACATAATAGTTATCTTTGGATTCTAAATCAAGCTGAATTCGATTTAGCTTGTGAAACTTCAATTGCATGTGGGTGTGATTGAATGGTATGTCACTAATTTGTTATTAAGATTTTAAAATATATACTAATCGTCACGAGTGACGATATCCCAGCTACTCTAGTGACTCCTGGAAATTATTAAATGAATTTTTGTAACGTAAATTGTCTAAAGTTGTGTCTCGAAAACATGGGAATCAAAATATGAGCCAATAAATTTCTATGCCCAATAGGAAGAAACAAGTACTTGATGAGATTCTACGAATTTGAAATTTTGTCCTTAAAAGATTATTTGGTTCCAGTTTAGCAACAACGGAGATAGAAGCAAAAGCTTTTATATCAATATATATGCGAATTTGTACAGTAGTTACTGACGATGAAAAAAATTAGCAAATTAACAAATTTTATAATCTATGGCTTTGAAAATAGGAGTTTTCAGTGACAATACGTGAAGATGTAGATCGAGCAATTTAAGTCTCAAAACCCTTACAGTTCGCGTCAAGACAAAAAATTTTGAGCCTTCACCGACATCGATCCGACCAACTTTTGTTGAATTGTGAGTGTCACCATTGTTAGGCCCAACTACCAGTAGTTTGGAGTAATAAATCAGGCCCATTACCTACCGTAATTGGTAATGCAGCTTCTTTGCTTATGCTTGGTATTGAATATCGTGCCAATAATTTGTTTTAATTAAAAATATGTGAGAACCCAAGTTTACGTTTGACAGAGGCAATGAAACTAGTGGTGCAAGTGAAATGTATGCTATGCCATTCTCTATGTACTAAGCCTTAGTCAGGCTAACCTAAGGCCCTTATATGAACCGTATACTAAGCCTAGCTCGGGCGGAGGGGCTGCCGCCGTACAACCCTTAAACTCCCCACTGTAAACTTCATTTTTAACTGTATAACGTCCTATCCCAAGGTGACAGGCCTTCATCAGGAACATCGCTCTGATTGATTCGGATTTTGTGGTTACGCAACGCCAGTTATTTTATTGAAGTTTTAATTTTGCCTACTGTTTAGTTTCTTTAAATAAAATAACTTGTCGATGTAATATTGAGCGATGCCATTTCCGGTGGCACATTCAGGAACGCTGTGATTTCACACGGTAATGTTAATATCAATTTCCACTGTTGGTTGTTGTTTCTTTATACTGTGTTTCTATTTTCGGCTCAAATGCATCTCAAAGCGGACAGAATACCGATATAACTTATATAAATAAACTATTTTGCCGCCATTTGATTCAGCTAGTTATTGCGTGTTAATCATGCATAAAGGGTACAAAAATGTTGTTAACCGAGTCTGCCTGCGGTGTTTTCAAGCGTGATACAAAATCGTGTGCGGCAGTTTTTAGCGTGCGTAAATTGGGCCCCAGCCTGAGTGTCGAATAATGAAAGATCTTCATACACGCTTCGGTTGTAGAAGTGTTTTTAATTGCAATACTCGCTGTAATGTCTATTACCCCCAACGCAAGAATGGGGCTCCCCGCGTACATGATCCTGGCGGGGACGTCCGGAATTCCGGAGACGGTACCGTTGTCGCCGGTACATGAAATGATTTCTCCGGTGAGCAAGAGCGACAAATTGTACTACGGCAGCAGCTTCAACGAGATACTGAGAAACGCACAGTGTTCGTAAATCTACGGCGAAACGGTTTGCTGCATACAAATGTGCACGACATCGTATATATCCTGGTCGAAGAATATAAACCAGAACTGGTGAGGAAAATTAATAATAGCGTAAAAATTATGTTATTCAGCAAGCACACTCGGGACAGTGCACTGGCAGGAAATCTGACTGTGAACGGTGCTGTAGTGCAGCTGGAGCTGACGCGGAAAACACCTGTTGTGGGCGAGGACTAACGAATTGAGCAAATAAGCATTTTTAATATCAATAAGGGCGTCCCTGAGGGTGACGTTCGCGAATTTCTGATTGACCATAACATGCAGCCGATGTACCCAGAGGCACCGATCTACCGGTGCATACGAATACAGGTAAAGACGGGCGGGCGCCTGTATACAGTGAAAGTAGCCAAGGACTTTGTTATTCCAGGAAGGTCACAGTTTCAAACTAACTATATGGCAAACTCGCATTGGATTAAAATCTCGCACACTGGTATCGATCAATGGAGTGACAGGTGTTTGGGCAGCGGACATGAATGGTTTGACTGTCCATCGAGAGTCGCGGGGGCTTGGGTTCAAAAAGTCAGGGCCACTGCGGTCTCTCTAGCTGTTCCGCCTCCAGAGTGGACCCCACTTTGCTGGCGGCAATACAGAACCGAGATGCTGGAACGCTAGACCAACAATATGACAACGAAATGCAGGCCAATAAAACAACTTTTGGTAAATTTACAACGTTTAAACCCTTTTACAGCAAGTCACCGAAAAACAGTTCTTTCTTAGAATCATCATTTGTGTGAAATAACTGTGGACCACGAGAAGTTCCGCTGTAAAGAGGAACATCTAATAATGAGCAAGGCTAAAATGTTGGGCAACAACAATGCGGTTGGTGACATAAAAGCTACTCGCTCGGCGGGTGAGATTAAAAAGATAGGCGATGCACTCACGTGGCCGAAGGGGCTTCAGGATTGGAACAGAACGGCCTATAATTGTGATAACGGGACGAAGCTGCATGGCGCAAATTCCTAACACCATGCCCATACGACCCCGGCTATCGTAACCTCAAGGGCGGATCGTGAATTTTTAAAGTTTTGTACCTATTCTTGGTCAGACCCAAGAAGCTACGGAGCTTAGCAGGTGCGCTTCACGGGGTGTGTTCGGACCGCGCCCGATTGGTTGCGCACGTGTCTAGTTTCCGGTATGATTTCTGATGTCCCCCATGGAGGCTAGCACCGATACCTGCCCACAGACAATGATGGTTGGCCGTCGTTCCCTATCCTAGTCTCAACGGAAGTTGTTTATGTCAATTAATTTGCCTGAAAAACCGGAGTAGGATTTGACAGTTGCACTGGAAAGTTGAAACTTAAGTTGTTCTGCCTAAATTTAGATCTTAATATTTGCCGTGTTAAAGTATTGTAGCCTATGTGGCCCCACAGGGTTCCGACCGGGCCTAAGAGTTTAATGTCAACGGCGTGGCTTGCTTTCCAAAATCAATTCAAGTTTGAGATCTAATAATTTGACTATTAAAATTTCGGCTCGGCTTAGAGCACGGTGTACGAAAATGTTCCTAGTAAACTTTTCAGCCCAGCGTGCTCTATATTTTTAATTTTCGAATGGACTCCTTTTGCATTATCCCTAGATTTGTATGATCAAACAATAATCGCAGAAGACAAAACACGTTAGAGCTTGGGACATTCTCGTCCGCAAGCCATGGCGGGCAGAGCCTGGTCTTCCGATCTGACAAACCACAGAAAGTCCCTATCGTCTTGGTATTGACTTACAGTACGCTCGACACTTTGATACAAAGTTTATTTCATTATCAATGGTTATTGGTGGGGGCGAGTGTCATCAACTGATTTTCGCTACGGACTTAGCAGATCGAACTGGGAAGACTTAATACTAACTCGTCGCCGTCGCTTCGGACACATTAGCCAGAGGCAAGGGGGGCGCATAAGCGTGAAAGATAAAGATATGGTGGGACGGAGCATACCGATACCCGCATGTTCGCGGACTAGGGGCGGTTATCCTTGCCTACGCTCAACTATGGCGAATCTCCTCGGCTATGAGATGTGGAAAAAGCAAGGGCCCTAGTGTGCTTCGCAAAAATGCTCCTCAAGAGGGTGTAGCCGTGAACAATAATTCTGGGCGTGCGGGGGCGGACATGAGACATGACATACGGCAAAAGAAACAACGGGCTCGACAGTACCAGTCCTATTCTAGCGGCACTAAAACACAGTTCGGTTGTTATTTGATACAGATTCGGCGATAAAGTGCTCCCAAGTGCTGTCACATATTATGTCCTAACAATTCATGCTAGATGACACCTACACCTGATCCAGTTCACCGTTTCGGATAACTTCGTATACCAAGGGTCGACAGAACTAACGGTACGACTGACCGAGCGGAGAACTAAAGAGAACTGGGGGGAGGAGAAGAATAAACCGCAAGATTTTTTTTGGCTGGTGGGGGCGTTGTCGGGGCGCGAAACACAATGTAGCGATACTCTGGACCTTTTTCGGGACCACCCCTAGGGGTGAGCCTGGTTAAATAAATTTAATTCAGCTCCTCGGCCGTGTTTTGTAAGGGGGCGGGAAGAGGGCGCGACTCACGGACGCTCTGCGCCCTACCGATCGGTTTCCTAAGCTTATTCCACGACATTGGGATAGCCCCGGGCGCTTTTGCAGCCTTTTCTTTTTCTTGGTGGTGGTTTTTGCGTTGCCTCTCTAACGCTTACCCTATTTCCTTAGTAACCTATGCACTGCATTGTTGCTGTATCTCGACTGCACTGTAGTGCAGTCAAGTTATCACCGACATAGTAGTCGATATTACCATACGCGCATAGTCGACCGGTCAATCCTCATGATTCTGCCGCGGGCTTAATTTCCCCGTGCAGGATCAAATCTGCTACCTATATAAAAAGGAGAAAAAGGAAATTGGGAGAAAATCTCAATCTTGGTGATGCGTAGCACATAGCCTAACGGGCAGCTCAGGATAAATAGCAAAACCAAGCCAAACTCAGCGATCGACTCGCTTCAAAGAAAGATCGTGGTTTTGCACTCGCTCGCCGTGGCGCCGAAATGGCCTTGGCGATGCAGTTAATTTTCTTTATTGGGATGGGGAATAAATATTTTAAGTTTTTTTGGAGGCGGGAACACGGAGTGCCAAAACCAAAAATTGATACCAAGCACGAGGGGGAGGACGTAATAGCGGGTCGGGACACACACATGGGTTCCGATGTATATAAGTATGGGGGCGCCCGCCGGATATCGTTGAACTCGCCATCGGGTGACCGTTTGAATGAGGGGTGATGCCCTGGCCCGAACGGCAAGGGTAAAAAGGGTGCTAAAATCATAACGATTACAGAGAGTGGCGGCGAAGGTAGGGGCGCTTTCGTCGGCCGTCCCGCGTTAACAGAGCGACGGACGGTGACCCGCCGGGTATTTTTGAAGATGTATCGCCGAGACAAACACAATGAGGTTCGCCGTCTTGGAATTGAGAGAAAAATTTCGGATAAGTTGTACCCACCAGTGGTTGGTGGCGGAAATCGGGGCACCTTCGCGTTGCTATGGCGGGTCAGCGGGGGATTGGGTGAAGGTCCGGCGCAGGTCGATGAATTTGTCTAGTCAAGATGAACAAAACGAGGTGTCGCATGCACCGGTTCAGAAATGGGGTGGAACGACGAGGACGTAGGAGGGTAGTGGCGTGTATCAGTTGTATGTTATAGCGGGGTAATAGGAAAAAGGGGCTGTTTTACCTGAAATATGTTCAGGGAGGGGCGTTCACGGTTGTGAAGGAAGTCGCAGGGGCCTCGTATTCGTACGTAGTCAAATAAGAGACACATACACACACCTATATAGTATGTTATAAGTATATAGAAAGTAATAGTCTTGCTTCTGTCTTGACAACCCAACTTTAGCGTAAGTAGCGGCGGTCGTTTAGAATTAAGAGCGGGGTTCTGGTAGGTTCCGGGGCAGTTCGATCTCAAACAATAGTCCTCACAATGCTCTACCGACATGCTCCGGTTATTTTCCCGGACCATGGTACACTAGACGATTACGGGCCGTCAAGTTAACCCGACATACGTCGTTCCCTGTAATCTCGAACGCTACAGTACTTGTGATTTTAGCTCTGCTTATAATGTGAAATAGAATGTTTATAATACATAAATTCAATATGTTAACCCAATTGTGCATACCAAATCAGGCTTTAAATGAATAAGTATGTGTTGTGTTGCTGCTTAGTACATATGTAATAACCGGTGACGCAGCTGCATGGCGCAACTTCCTAACACCATGCCCATAAGACCCCGGCTATCGTAACTTCAAGGGTGGACCGTAAGTGCAAAATTTTAAACCTATCCTTGGTCAGGCCCAAGAAGCTACGCAGCTTAGCAGGCCGCAGGCGCGCTTCACGGGTTGTGTTCGGACCCCGCCCGAAGGGTTGCGCACGTGTCTAGTATCGGGTATGATTTCTGAGGTCCCCCAGGGAGGCTAGTACCGACACCTGCTCGCAGGTCATGGAGCCTATCCGCTATTCCCTATCTTAGACTCATCGGAAGTTGTTTAGTTCTATTTTGTTGAGATAAATGTTGGAATAAAACGTGAAAGTGTCCCTAGAAATTTGAAGCTCAAGTTGATTTACCTAGTTTAAGATCGCGGTATGCTCCGTGTTAGAGCATTGACCTATGTGGCCCCCACAGGGTTCCGACAGGCCCTGGGAATTTAAGGTCGGATTATCACTGGCGTGGCCTGCTCTTTTTTTAGTAGATTCTATGCAAGCGAACCGGTGCCTTGACCAGTGGAAGTTAAAACTCATTCGAATCGAGAGCATTCCTAATAAATTTTGAGTCACTGTCATAAACGGGTGGAATTTTGCTTACGATCTTACGATTTTATCCCTTAGTTTCGGTAATAAGTGAAAATGACCGTGTTAGAAGGCCATGCACGCCAGTGCTTGCGGCGTTCTCGCACACAAGCCATAGCGAGCAGTGCCTGCGCGTCCGTGCGGACAAACCAGAAAAGAAAACTCCCTATCGTCTCGGTATCGAATAAGACTGTACTCGGTGTGTCAAGGTACAACGTTTATTTACAAAGATCAACTTTTATCAAAGGGACGAGTGTTCCTAAACTATAACGGGGCGGGACGAGTAAAACGCTTCGGGTAAGCCTAGTGGTATCTCGCTATGGTTGCTTCGGTTTACTACAATGTGGTGGCGCGGGTCGTTAAAAGAACTGGGGAGGAGCGTACAGGTATTCGCCACGTTGCGAACTAGGGGCGGTTATTCCTGCTTCCACTCAATGTTAGCGAACTACTCAGCTATGCAGCGCACTAAGCAGGGGCCATGGAGTGCTTCAGAAATCGCTCCTCAAAGCGGGTCGCGCTGGGCGACGAATGCTGAAGCGGGCGGGGGGGGGCGGGAAACGGTGGTCGCAACTGACTACTCAAGCTCGGCAGCCTAGTTGCAGAGCTACGTGAGGCAACGCCGACTCTGGAACTTTATCCTCAAGACTTACTCACATCTGCGCATATGTCGGAAGTCGCTCTGCAACGTTTGACATCCCTACCTACCTAATAGTACGACTGACCGAACGACGAAGTCCCGGCACGAAACAAGTGGAAGATTGAAACAGTTCCCTTAGTGGAGGCCGACGGAACGCGGTCGGAGTGTGGCCTGGCATGAGGCGTCTTTATGAACAACTTGTGAGACGGTCATCCTGCCGATTAGTTTCTCTTCGAATTCGGTATCGGGTTTTAGATGGTGAAGCGAGTCCTTTGGACGGGCCGCACCGATCCGAAGGCTAAGTCAGCCTCGTTTCCTACCTATTGGGTCGTCTATGCTACTCGGGCCCTAGGCGAACGGCCCGGGACGCATTTGCGTCTTCGGTTTCTTACTTTGGTTGTTTGTCTTTTGCCTCTCTCTAACGACGATTTTTATTACACTGCAATGTTGCAGTGTCTCAACTGCACTGTACTGCAGTTGAGTTATTATCGACATAATAGTCGATGTTCCTATAACTGTGTGGCTGAATGGTTAAGACATATGAAGCTGCAGCGGACTTAAATTCTCCGTGCAGGATCAACTCACGCTACGGGAAAATGTAACTAGCTGATACTGAAACTATAGAAAAAGTGAAACTGGGCATACATAGTACATAGCCTAACGGGCACTCATGATAAATAGTGAAACCTGGCTAAACTCAGCGATCGACTCGCTCCAAAAGGAAAAAGGGGTTTTGCACTCGCCCGGGGGGGGGGGGTGTTTTCTTTTTTTGAGAAAATACTAAAATTTTGTGGGGGCAGGGTGTTTCTCCGCAAAGTCGCATTAAGATGGCTCGAGGGAAGCCTTAATTTCTTTTAAACGGCTCAGGAAGACCATTGCGCAGTGCAACGGTGAACACCGGTAAATTTATTGTTTTGATCACGCTTTTATGGTCCAAAACTTGTGTGTTACTAAGCGGCGTCTCGTCCTGGTCGGGTCGGCTGAATTTTGTTTGTGGGGGTTTGAAGGCTCGTTTTGAGTGGGGGGGGGGGAACACTAGGCTTTCGGTCAGTCAGTGAAATGAGTCGGATGGATATCTTTGGTTTGTCCGCCCTAGGGTCGGTGTCAAATGATTAAACCGAGACAATCCTTAAACAGCAACATTCAGTGTAAGTAGCAAACACCTTAAGCTCAAGTGATAATACCTAGAATTTGATCCGTCCTTTATGATCCCAAATTTTCTTAACTCGATGAAATATAAGAAATTTTCAGGGCTTCCTAAAGCCCGACGGAGGCTAGTCCTCCGTCCCTAAGCTGCGTTTCTGTCCAAGCCCAAACACGGCATGGGCATGGCACGTTCAACTACGCTGCAAATTTGGAAACCATAATAGCAAAACCAGTGAACAATTCTCTATTTTCCGTGACATACACGTTCAAAAGTTTTACCGTGGTCGGCTCAGGAAAAGTCGTTGATCCTAACTCGAAAGAAGCAAGTCATGTAAAACCTGGACGAGAGGCGTCCAATTTGTTGTACCTTACCTACGACCACGGGGAATCAGCTAGACTTCGACTTTGTCACCTACAAGTTGTCACCATCCCGTCCAATCGCTCAAGATGCCCAAAACGGGACTCGATGTGTGGAGGCTTGTCAGTGATCCTAATTTACTGCCTATGAATGACCTGTCACTGTTACATCTGGGGAAAGTAAACCCCCGTACTCTCGGTTCTCCTCTCGACTTACGGTATTTGATCCGAGACAGCTATTGCTAGTCCCCTTCCGCGAGACGGAAGATGTCTACGCGGCTCCTCCATCGATCGAATCCCATTCCAAACACGTAAACCGAAAACCACGAGAAAGCAAACACGAAATAGAAAACAACTAAAGAATAAAGTCAAGCGTCGGAGCCGGTCAGTAAATTTGACCGAACTCCGCGCTGCCGAAGTCGAACTGATTCCAAGATTCGACGCATTGGTCGTAACCTCGAAATTTCTGCCTGTATGTTAGGATGGCGATCTTGTCGCCGTCCAATCGTCGTTGGTCGGGCAACGCCCATCTTTCTTGGGTTTTAGCTCAGTGTCCAATTGGGGACACTTCCGGAAAATCGAATCTTGACGGCTACCGTAAACCGTCGATGTCCTTAAAGAGAGTCGACTTCAATTAAATTTGCCGACATCAAGTTTGAATCTTCCGAGTACTCGGAAGTTGACCATCTGTGAATTTAACCCCGATTTTCTCATGAAACTTGAGCTTTTAAGCCCCAACTTCCATATGTACATATATATGTCCTCACATCTACACACATACACATGCACAAACACATACACTACACACATTTCGTACTAGACATATTGGCGTCCTGAGCGACAGAAAGGTCGCTCAGGATAAACACATACACGCAGCACGTCAAACACAACAACAACAAAGCGACAAAGAACAAAACCGACCAGAAACGTCGGTTAGAGAGAGAACGAGGACAAAAAGCGAAAGGACACCGAGGACACGAGGAGACGACGAAAGGGTGCGGGAAGGGTGGCGGGACAAGGGGAATCCAATGAGATTTTCGATGGGCTGGGGTCGGATTCGGTTCCAGGACGGAAAACGGGGTCGATTGGTACCAAACACGAGGCGGAAGGACTTCGTAACGGGTCGGAACCCACTTATGGGTTCCTCTATGTATTAGTATGGGGAGCTTTAGCGGGCTCCCCTGCGTTAACGGTTGGGCGGAGCGACGCCCGCCGGGTATCGTTGCACTCACCGTCCAACGGCGATTTGAACGAGGGGTGATATTGCTACTGGGGCGCAGGACTAAGAACGGTACTAAAATTACGGCGGTTAGGGAGAGTGATGGCTACGGTAGGGGCGCTTTTGTTGGTTGTCCAGAGTTAACGGGGCGGCGGACCGAGACCCGCCGGGTATTTTTGGAGATGTCTCGTCGAGACGAATCCAATGAGGGGCGGTTGGCCCATTTTAGAGTTGAGCGAAAAATCTCGATTTATCGGCGCCCATTAGCGGTTGACAACAGCTTTCTAGGCACCTTTGCGTAGCTACCGCGAGTCAGCAGGGACTCGGACGGAGGTCTGGCACATATCGCCGGATTCAACTAGTTACTATGAACAAAACGAGGGGTCGCATGCACCGGTTCGAACGCGGGATAGGACAACGAGGATGTCGAAAATTGGGGTTTGTATTAATTGCATACTACAATGGGCTGCAGAAACGAAGCGGTTTTACCTAAAAGGGTTGTACACACACGCAAATAGATACATTTACATACTTTATATATGGTATGTCCTAAATATATGGAAGGTAACAATCCGGGTTCCGCGTTGACAATCCCACCTAGCGTAAGTAGCGATTGTCTCTACATGTTACAAGCGAAGTTTCGGCGTTGTCCGGAGCGTTTTTTTGAACGCCCAACGGCAATTCCCAAAGTGTTCTACCAGCCTGCTCGGGTTATTTTCCGGATCCTGGTACCGTGGACGGTGGCGGGCCTTCGAATTAACCCCGCATCCGTCGTCCCTTATACTTGCAAAGGCTACCAAAAGTGTGATTTCCGCTTATTTCGACTTGTTGTTTTCTGTAACCATTACTTAGTATATCGCTATAACCAAGTAAATTTAATATTTTTAATTTCATTCTTAACCAACGTATTTTCTTGAACGTGCAGCCAGGGGCCTCCTATTCCCGGACGGTCATAACCGTCAACCCTATAACACATAGCGTCTGCTAGTTGGGTTTTTTGACTAATTTCCAGTTTCTGTCGGTGTGGGGGTTTCCTTTTTTCAGTCTTACAGGTCGGTTGAGGCGGCTCATTTCCTTGCAATTTGGTCAGATTGTAACACTCGTCCCCAACAAATTCTTCAGTTACAACAAAGTACACGGCATGTTATACGAGACAGTTCAATGAGATAACGCGACATCTGTATACAAAATAATCCCTTACTATAAAGCGACATCGTTATGCAAAATGGTTCACGGGTACAAGTGACATTTTTATACCAAATGCTTCGATAATACAAGTGACATTTTTATACCAAATGGTTCATTAATACAAGTGACAGTTTCATACAAAATGGTTCAGTAATACAAGTGACATTTTTATACAAAACGGATCATTAATATAAGTGGCTCTTTTATACAAAACGGATCATTAATATAAATGATATTTTTATACAAAACGGATCATTATTGTAAATGACATTTTTATACAAAACGGTTCCTTGTTATAAATGACATTTTTATACACAACGGTTCATTATTATAAATGACATTTTATTCAAAACGTTTCATGAATACAATACAACCCCTTTATATGCAAACGGCCATGTGCCAGCGCGTCCCGATACAATTTTGAGCGTAGAAGTCCTGAAATGCTCGTGACAGGGCCAACGCGGCCCTGTTACACATATTGCTAATCTCACAGCATCAAATATACTAAGCGCCTTATTCGGTGAATGCCCAATTACCGTGAAAATGACCTACAAAAGATTAAGGGAAAAACTAATAACATGCAGCTGGCTTTGGAGCATGCACACAAGAAATCGAACCTATTTTGCCTTATGTGACAGCTGCGTGGCGGCCGAATACTGTACAAGACGTTTGTATTTGTACACCAGTCACTAGCTGCAATAGTAGTAGATAGAAAATGGGCGTTTTACCCCCCCCCTCCCGGAGGAGGTTGGGGTGATGCGTCATGTGTTGCAGATGGTGGATAGATATATGTATACACGTGTAGGTATATATGCCTAGCATACATGTATAAATATGTGAACTTTATATATATAAAGATATTTGCAAATAAATACATACACACATAAACATACATATAACTTTAAATTGATCTGAGATAGATGTTGGCTTGCTATACGTATACTTATGTACACAGAAATACATGTATTTAATGTATATATAGCATACATATATGCATATTGCAAGTCTGGTGATAGATACAAACGTTTTGGCCGTACCACGGGCCTCATCAGGCAGCTATATGCTACCGCTACGTTTTGTTTTTCTTTATTGAGAAAATTACATACATAATAATACAGGTGAAATATAATATATACATACACATATACACACACAATATATAAAGTATAAATATCTTCATTTATTCCCTCTTATCACCATATTGATGCACCAATTGATATTTTCGTCGCCGCGCATGAATTGGGTGGTCGTATACGAATGCTGTTATGACTACATTGCCTTCTGTTACAACGCACGATATGTGTAACAGGCCCGCACCGGTCCTGTCACGAGTGTTTCATGGCTTTCGCACCTAAATTGCGTCAGAACGCGTTGGCATCTGAACCGATTGTATAAGATGCCGCATTATATCAGTGAACCGTTTGTATAAAATGCCGTATTATATCAGTGAACAATTTGTATAAAATATTGTACCATATCAGTGAACCGCTTGTATAAAATGTCGTATGATATCAGTGAACCGATTGTGTAAGGTGCCGCATTATATGAGTGAACCGTTTGTATAAAATGCCGTATTATATCAGTGAACCGTTTGTATAAAATGCCGTATCATTTCAGTGAACCGTTTGTATAAAATGCCGTATTATGTCAGAATGTCGAACTATATCAATGAACTGTTTCGCATAATATGCCGTACACCTTTGTTGTAACTGACGAATTTGATCACCGGGACGAGTGTTGTGCGAGGCACGCTGAATAAAATAAAGACA
The DNA here is from genome assembly GCA_030248225.1 of Trileptium ribeirensis. NCBI lineage: Eukaryota > Metazoa > Nematoda > Enoplea > Enoplida > Thoracostomopsidae > Trileptium > Trileptium ribeirensis. The sequence continues at coordinate 166,142 of JASANE010009017.1, read as the reverse complement.
ATTAGGCTGATTAATCTGATTTTGGAGACTAGACACTACGCTCCACACCGACAGAAAATAGGCATCATGCAGAAACCCCAACCAGTCGCCGCTTCGCTTTAAAACTTTGACGGTGATGACCGTCCGGGGATAGGAGGCCCCTGGCTGCACTTTCAAGAAAGCAAGTTTGTTAAGACTGAAATCAAAAATATTAAGTTTACTTGGTTTTAGCGATATATTAAGTAATGGTCACGGAAAACAACAAGTCGCAACAAGCGTAAATCATACGTTTGGTAGCCTTCGCGATTATAAGGGACGATGGATGTCGGGTTAATTCGACGGCCCGTCACCGTCTACTGCACCAGGATCCGGAAAATAACCGGAGCAGGCTGGTAGAACACATTGGGGAATTGTGGTTGGACATCCAAAGACGCCCCGGACAACACCGGAACTTCGCTTGTAACGTATAGAGAAAATCGCTACTTACGCTAGGTGGGATTGTCAAAGTGGAATCCGGACTGTTACCCCCACATATTTAGGACATACTATATATAAAAATATGTACATGTATACATATGTGTGTGCCCCTTGGACGACTCTTTCAGGTAAAATCGACCCGTTTCCGTAGCCCCGTTGTAGTATGCGGCTAATTCCAGCCCCCATCTTCCGACATCCTCGTTGCCCAACCCCGCTTTCGAACCGGTGCATCCCCTCGTTTTGTTCATAGTGACCAGTTGAGTCCAACGACGTGTGTCGGACCTCTGTTCGAATCCCTGCTGACTCGCTGTGGTCACTCAAAGGTGCCTTGAGCGCTGTTACCAACCATCGATGGGCACCGATAATCCGAGATTTTTCTATCAACTCCAAAATAGGCGAACTGCACCTCATTGGATTCGTCTTGACGAGACATCTCCAAAAATACCCGGCGGGTCTCGGTCCGCCGCCCCGGTAACCCTGGACAACCAGCAAAAACGCCCCTGCCGTAGCCACTACTCTCTCTAATCGCTGCAATTTTAGCACCGTTCTTACCCCTGCCGCCCCGGTAGCGATATCACCCCTTATTTAAATCGCCGTTGGACGATGAGTCTAACGATACCCGGCGGCGCCACTCCGCCCAACCAGTAACGCAGGAGATGCCGTTAAAGCTCCCTATACTTATACACAGCGGAATCGATAAGTGAGTTCCGACCCGCTATTACGTCCTTCCCCCTCGTGTTTGGTATCGATCGGCCCCATTTTTCGTCCCGGGACCGAATCTGACCCCAGCCCCTCGAAAATCTCCCGGGATTCCCCTTGTCTCGCCACCCTTCCGGCGCCCCTTCGTTGTCTCCTCGTGTCCTCGGTGTCCTTTCGTCTTCTTGTCCTCGCTCTCTCTAACCGACATTTCTAGTCTGTCTTTTTTGTTGTTGTTGTTGTTGGCGTGTTGTGCGTGTGTATTTATCCTGAGCGAACTTTCTGTCGCTCAGGACACCAATGTGTCTACTGTGTGTAGTATGTCTATGTGCATGTGTTTAAATATATATGTTAGTATATATTATATTTGTGTGTAAGTAAAATATATATATGTATATAGGGACACGACATAAAAGCGGACGGACGAGGACAAATCATACAAAAATCACCAAATTTTCAGAGTTTTACGGACGGTTAGGACGAACAGGGGGCGACTTTAGGGCCCTCCCGCGGACCCTAGGGGCCTTGGAGCTGGGCACCTGACCAGTTAGGAGTACGTTAGGGTTCGCCCCGTCTCTGACCTCGAGACGGGCAATTTCCCGTCGCCGGTTCCCCCCAGGCGGGACTTCGAAACACCGGCATTGGCATGAAATTTCAAATAAGCTCGATTCTTTTCGATGTTCTTGGATGTCCTCATGAGCGAGGGTCATCTTCAAAGCAGAATTTAGCTTAATTAGGAAGGCGGACATGCTGAAAGTCACAAAGACCGAGTCAATAATCGCTGAGTCGGGATGGGCTGGGAAGACCAAATAGTTAAAAGTCGAACAGATTGTCACGCTAATTGGGATTGAAGAAGGAAATTGCGTGACCCGAAAGTATCTTCAATAGTTTGACTCTAAGCTGGGACCGGAAACAGTTCAAACGTTGTGGGTTTAGGATCCAATTTCGCTGGACATCCAGCGATAAGGACGGGAAATTGGGACTTCAGTGTTTACTTTTCTTGAGAAAATTGTGACAAAATCACAGATGATCAACTTCCGAGTACTCGGAAGATTCAAACTTGATGTCGACAAATCTATCTGAAGCCGACTCTCCTTAAGGACATCGACGGCTTACGGTAGCCGTCAAAATTTGAATTTCCGGAAGTGTCCCCAATTGGACACTGGACAGAAAACCCAAAAAAAGTGCGCGTCAAGAAATCGCCAACGATTGGACGGCGACAAAATCGCCATCCTTAACTACAGGCGAAAATTTCGAGGTTCCGACCAACGCGTCGAATCTTCGAATCAGTTGGACTTCGACAGCGACTTTACTGACCGGCTCCGACGCGGTTTTTCGGTGTTTGTAGTTTTCATACGTCTCTGCTTTATTTTCGCTTTTTCGTTTTACTTCGTGGCGACTCGATGGACAAAGGATTTCCGCGTAGGTATATACCTCGCGAAGGGGGTTCAGCTGGTGCTGCCCCGAGGAACAATGTTCGTAAGTAACGGAAGGAGCAGCGGTAGCAGGGGTTTATTTTCCCTGTCAATTGAAGAGTAACAGGCCGTTCGTTTAAGTACCCCGAATGTAGCACGCCCTTTGCCCGTAGGAGGAAACGTTCATGCTTGGGTTTCAACCCCCAGTCCCCGCCGAAATGCTACACACGACCTCATCTGGAATCAATCACTAATATCGAGTTCCGACGTATGAGACGTTAGGCGGACTTGGATACACTCGTACAGAGCGTAGTGAAGACTGATTGACCGATTCGAAGTCTTTCTGATTCCCCGTGGTCTTATGTAAGACACAACAACATGGACGCTTCTCGTCCAGGCTTTACATGACTTGCTTCCTTTGAGTTAAGATCGACGACTTTTCCTGAGCCAATCACGGTAAAAATTTCATGAACGTGCATGCCACAGAAATTAGGGACTTGTTCAATGGTTTTGCTGTTATGGTTTCCAAATTTGTAGCTTAATGGATCATCCAATGCTCATGCCGTGTTTGCACCTGGACAGAAACGCAGAGTAGGGACGGAGGACTAGCCTCCGTCGGGCTCTAGGAAGCGCTTCAAATTTCTTCTATTCTACTGAGTTAAGAAAAATTTTGGGAACTTAAATGACTAAGCAAATTCTAGGTAACGTATCTTGAGCTTAAGGTGTTTACCGTTCCCCCAAGGAACGTTGGTAATGGCTCATCTCGGTTTTATCTGATTCTCGTTTTACAGTCTATAGGTGCTCGGATTAACAAAATCTGGCAGTAACATTGCCCGCGTTTTTGGTAAACGTTGCAAGTATCTCAAATAGGAACGTAGTTCACTCTGACGACTGACCGAAAAGATTCTAGGCTATACCCCGTTCCCCAACACTCCCCAGCATGCGGCCGAGGGCGCAAAGCCCTCAGCCGACTCAAAATTCCGTTCACCCCAGCTGATGCCGCGTATGGACAGCTTGATATTAAAACTTCAGTTTGATACACTCTAAAATAGGCCACAGCAACGATCAAATCTACGGGCGTTAATAATAGTGTAGCGACATGGTTTTCTCTCAGGGCCAATGTCTACACATAAGCATGGATAAATGAGCCGAGCTCTGGCGGTATCGCAATATTCGATTAACACCTTTGCGGGAGGAACACTTTGCACCCCCGCCGCTAAAATAAAAAATTTTTACCCCATCCCAATAAGGAAAGCTAATCCCCTCGCTCGGGCCATTTCGGCCCCAAACCAAGCAAGTGCAAAACCCCGTTTTCTTTTTGGAGCGAGTTGATCGCTGAGTTTAGCTTTTCTTTGGTTTTGTCTTGGTTTGCCCTTTAGGCTATGTACTGTGTATGCCCAGTTTCAGTTTTCTGCAGTTTCAGTGCCGGCCCGTTCTATTTTCCCGTATTATGAATTGATCCTGCACGGAGAATTTAATTCCGCTGCAGTTTCATTAGTCTTAACCATTCAGCACAGAGATATAGGGACGTCGACTATTCAGTCGATATTAACTCAACTGCACTACAATGCAGTTTAGACACTTCAACAGTGCAGTGTAATAGAAAAGATGGGCGTTAGACAGAGGCAACCAAACAACAACCGGAAAGAAGACAAAAGACGCGTATGCGTCCGGGGCAGTACACCCCTGGCCCAACTGTTCAAAACGACCTCAAGAATAGGAGGTAAGGCCGTTTCGCACTCGGCTAGGTGCCCCCAGGCTATAAAACCTCCCTTTCCACTGAAATTCCTGCGGATGAAATCAAATCGAACCCAACCAAGCGAGCTCGCCCCTGGAGGCGGCGTCGTAAGTTGCCTAGAAAGATCAACGTGGCATTTAGCCCCCCGATCACATCCCGCCGGCCGAGAGCCGACGAATTAATCTACTCCCCCATCTTCTATAGTTTTCGGTTCGGTCAGTCGTACTATTAGGTTGTTAGGGGCACCAGCTTTAATAAAATGAACTCAAACGTGCAAACGTACTGTCAGAGTAACCTATTCGGTGCTCCTAGTGTCACTCCATCCCCGGCGTTGCTCCAAGTAGTGATTAGGCCAGGTGGTGAAGTTTGTATAGTTCAATTCCGTCCCGTTTCGCCCGTAGCCTCGCCTGAGGTCCGTCGCCATAGGCAATTATTCGTCGCTTGAGGCGACACGCATTAAGGAGCGATTTCTGAAGCACACTAAGGCCCCTGCTTATTGCGCCGCATAGCTGATTAGTTCGCCAACGTCGAGTTGAAGCAGGGATAACCGCCCCTAGACCGCAATAGGCGGATACCTGTACGCTCCGACCCTGTTTTTTTTCTCACTGCCCATTGCCCGTAGCTGATTAAACCGAAGTGACCTCTGCGAGTTTCTGCTAAACTCCCCTGATTTGATTCACTTAGGTCGTCCCGATAGTTGTTCGGAAACACTCGTCCCGACAATAAATCTTGATCTTGTGAATAAAATTTGTATCATGGACACCGAGTACAGCCTTACTTCTTATCGAGACGATAGAGACTTTTCTGGTTTGTCCGCTCGGACCAGCAGGCACTGCTCGTCATGGCTTGTGTGCGAGAATGTCGCAAGCCCTGGCGTGCATGGCCTTCTAACATCATTATTTCATTTTATTACTGGAACCAAGGAACAAAATACTAGGAGTACTCCAGCAAAATTTAACCTATTCACGGCGATGACTCGAAAAGTTTTCCTAGGGATTTATTATCAATGTAGAATCTATTGAAAGGAGCAGGCCACAACGACGATTATCCGACATTAAACACTCAGGGCTTGTCGGAACCCTGTGGAGGCCTCATAGGTAAACGCTCTAACACGGAGCATATCGCGGTCTTAACTACGTAAATCAACTGGAGCTTCAAATTTCTAGGGACATTTTCATATTTTATTCCAACATTTATCACAATAAAATAGAACTAAACAACTTCCGATGAGTCTAAGATAGGGAATAGCGGCTAGGCTCCATGACCTGCGAGCAGGTGTCGGTGCTAGCCTCCCTGGGGGACCTCCGAAATCATATCCGATACTGGACACGTGCGCAACCCTTCGGGCTGGGTCCGAACACACCCCGTGAAGCGCGCCTGCGGCTTGCTAAGCTGCTAAGCTTCTTGGGTCTGACCAAGAATAGGATTAAAATATCAACACCTATGGTCCGCCCTTGAGGTTACGATAGCCGGGGTCGTATGGGCATGGTGTTAGGAAGTTGCGCCATGCAGCTGCGTCACCGGTTATTACATATGTAGCCTAGTTCACATGACCATCCTCGATATCCAACGACTTTGTTGAATGTTTTGAAGTGCTCCAACCGATTATCGTGTCGCTTGAAATGATCATCACTCCTGAATACCGTTTCGTAGATATTTGCCTTGTAATCGTTGATGAGACGTGAATTTCCACTGGCAACGTTACCAGTATGTCCATGTACAAAGTGTTTACTGAAGTGGAGAAACATGGCAGACTGTTCTCAATGAATGAAAGTGTAAACTGATTTAATAAATTGAAATACACTGGTGTATATAAACATTTCATCCCTGCTAAAGGAATCATCAGATGGCTTTACACCGTATACACGGTATTGGCTACCATTATGTTTTTTATTTTTACTTCAAATCAAACATATAACACAGCTTAATAATATCATCATAATAATCAACATACAACGTAGGGTGTGATAATGATGATTCATACAGTGACTGTTAAAAGTGTTTTCGTTCTTCATTATAAATTCCACCGCCTTGATAATTGCTTGTCGTCGTCGTTGAACCTTGAGCAAATTTTCTTCCTCCTTTGATCGCCCGTCGATATAGTCGCCCGTAGCTTGACATTGACGTCGAAACTCATCCACCCGGTTTTGCCAAGAAGCAATTTCCTTCTGATGATAAACGTTGCGCATTTATTGTTCCATACGCTTCACGAATATTGATTCCAATGTATCGTTGACGAAGCATTTTATCCAAATCGTACGTTGCGAGATGTTTCATAAATCTTACTCCCAAATAGTGGTTGGTAAAAGTGTATCCACGATAAATACCAACCGATCTTACCAATATAAGTCCGTGTTGATATGGTATCGATAAGTTCATAAACAAATGTTCAAATACGTCGAATAGATAAACCATCTGTGCGTTCCAGTTAAGACCTTTAGGTGGTTTCAATCGAATGTTGAAGTGTAGATTTGATGATGTTTTATTGATCCATTGAACACCATAACCCTTTGCCGGGTTTCATTTTTCGCTTGATCCGTTTGTCCAACCGTCGAAGCATACGTGTTGATGATTTTTCACACAACTTATATTTAATAATAAAACAATAGTTTCACCAACAATACCGTACCACAGTCATCTTTTCTTTCGGCTTCTACGGATTCGTTTATTAAAGTGTTCCACCAGGCTCCTTCAAGTTCTTTCATCAAGCGTTTATGGCTCTTTCGGGTTCTTTTTCTCGCTTCCCTGGCTGTGGATTCTGCTGCTCGAGGAACTGTCGTGTCTCGTGCCAAGCTTCGTGCATTTCTTATTGCTTCACCTGTTTGTTTTAGGTTTCCACATGCTTGGTTTAGTCTGTTTCTGCTTTCATTGATCGCTACTTCATTTCCAATTTGTCACGGGGTAAGGCTGTGTGTCGTTGAAGCTCCACACACGCCTTCCGCTATCTTCGGAATCTTTGTGCTAAGCTGTTGCCACGTTGGGTGTGGGTTACTGTCCAGCCATTGATCGCATTGTTGTTGGAAGCTATGCTTCACCGTTGGGTCACGGAACCTCTCGTCCAGTATGTTGTTTTTCTTGGTTGCTGTATTTTGTTGTATGTGTGGTTTCTTCTTTGTTCTCAGTATAGCTAGCTTCGCTCGGTGATCTGACACTGCGTCTTCCTTCAGCGTCTTGATGTTTTGCCATAGTTGGGGTCTTTGTTTCTGTTTGCCAATGAACCCGTCGAACTCATACCATTTTCTCAACGGTCGGCTGAACCAAGTCCCCCTGGCTGCACTGTTGAAGAAAGAATTGCAGTATGATAATCCGTTCGTTTCACACCATTCCACACAATCTCTGCCAGCTTCATTTTGTGATCCGATGCCATAAGGTCCAGCTACTTTTTCGCGATATGGCCTCGTCGATCCTTTGCCCACATTGCTGTTGAGATCGCCCGCTATAACTAGCCATTCTTTTTTGCTGGTCTTCGCGACTTGGTCTTCTAGGTTACTTTTGTATAACTGGAACTCATCCACCCGCGAGCCCCATATAGGTTGGTAGCACGGATTAACCTATGGTTGTCAACAGTCACTGCTACGACCCTTTCGCTAATCCATCTTTTCCCCCTTGAACAGACCAGTGGTTCGCCCAGGCGCCTCGTAGTAATATTCCTATTTTGCGTGAGTGTATTAAAGCGAAAATCTCCTTGTGCTGTTCAAACCATGTAATGCCGTCGTCTAATGGCTGTCAGGTCGGTGATTATAGCGATATCAACGTCCCACTGATTCATGTGCCGCAGAACTTGCGTTATTCGTTGTTGATTGCTCTCGCGTATAGAACCGCCTTGTAGGTTCCACGTTATCACCTTCGTTTTCTTAGCCATTTGATCGTTCCATATTAGTGGTCTTCGGTTCGCCGTTGCTTGGCGCCTGTTTCTCCTTCTCCTGATTTTGCGCCGTTCTCTGTCCTTAATTTTCTTTGCCTGTGACCATATCTTCTTGCCCCACTTATTTCCTGATCGCGGTACGGGTTCGGTTCGATGTCGTGCATCAGACGTTGCCAGAAATAATAAGCGTGCGGTCGTCTTCTGAACCACCGTAGCCCCATGTGCAAACACAGAGAATCGCCAAACAGTCGTTTAGAGAGAGGTTCCGGTTGGCTATTTCCGAACGCCGCTCTATTCTCTGAGAAGCATAACGTCCTTTACACCCGACTAAAGGTTAGTCTGAACTCCGCTTGGCAGAGCGTAGTAGGATTTTTGTTTCTGCGATGATCCGCGGTCTGCGCCTGCCGCCACTTGAATGCAAACCTCCAAGCAAGCATATTTTGCGAACGTCTTTACTGAAGAGACGGTCGTCGTCATCGCGGTCCCAACATTTTGGTTATATCAACCTATTACTGAAAAAGAATTCAGGATTGAGGTAGTCAACACCCAATTGCACAGTCTGGATCCCTCGAAGTTACATGGACCCGATGTCTGTCCATGTAATGATCTTAAAACTTTTACGCCTATCAGCTAGCGTTGCCACTTTATCTTCTATTTCGACGGTCTATCGGCAACGGCATCATACCACAGGATTGGACCAAGGCAAATATAACGCCGTTGCCGAAGGTATCCGACACAACTTGTTGCGACGAGCTCAGGTCAATCTCATTGAAGTCAGTTGTCTCCAAAAGCGGTTGATATGGCGCAACTTATTGCGATTTCTGACCGTCAACAACATTGACAAACAGCATGCGGGCCTCCTCTGAAGCCCAGTAGTAACAAACTTGTCGTTCAGCTTATGATTGTACCAAATACTTTGATGAAACCAGTGAAACCTCTATCGATATGCTATGCATTGACTTGCAAAAAGCGCTCGATTCAGTGCCTTTCTTGCGTTTGCTGAGAAAGATGTATCATGGCGGCATTCGCAGTAAGATCATTCGGTGGTTTCTGTTAGTTCATCACACGCAGTCAACAGCGGGTTGTAATAAATTGGATTTGTACATCATAAGCCAGTGTTTGCAGTGGCAGTCCGCAAGAGACAATCAGTGGTCCCAACTGTTTCCTGATGTACGTCAATGTGTCCTGATGTAGTTGACAAACTAACATCTTACGTGTCGCTATTTGTGTACGACATCAAGTTGTATCACCACAAGATTGCTGGCCCTCTGAGCCACGCTTTGCTGCAGGCCGACCTCAACACTGTAGATCCATGGTCGCCACGGTGGCTTTTGACTTTCAAACTGCCCAAGTGCATAGTGTTGCGAATCAGACCAAATGACCGATTTGTGTGTCGGAAATACACATTACCGATGTTTCGATACAAACAATATGCAATATTTGAATATTTTCGTGTTTAAGTTTTTCGTTGATTCGGTGTTTTTCACTTGCATACAGAATAAAATGGCGATATGGTCCTTCGTTGATTCGAACCTAACTTTTTGTTTTTGTTAATATTTTTGATTCGAGTTTCTGTCTGAATCGGATAGTTACGATCAGTTTTTACAATGTTAGTACGAGCTCACCATTGATAATAATAATCTGTCTGAGTCAGACAGTACTATTGCTACATGATTTTTAGAGTTTGTCAAGCTTGATATCATACAATTATGACTGAGGTAAAACAGAGAGGCGGTGTTAGGGCCGTTGTTAAACGGGAAGTAGATAAAGTAAATGATATCTTAGCTGGTGATTTGTCTGCGCGTCTAACTGAAGCTAAGGTGTCGTTGGCAAAACTATCCAACTACAAAAAGAGTTTAGAAGCTCTTGATGACAAAATTTTGAATTCATTTGATCCGCAAACGCAGGAAAAGGCTCTGACAACAGAAATTGAACAGACTGCGCTGTACAACGATCAGTTAATTGAAGTAATTGCGAAGCTTTCCATTGAAATGGCTACTGCAGAATCTGCAGTTCCATCGAATTTGAACCAATTTGCGAGTGGCACCTCCATAGAACAATCGAACAGCTCCAAGAAGCAACAGCTGCGCCTGCCTAAGTTGGAGATAAGCCAATTTGACGGTGACCCGCTATCATGGCAAAGTTTTTGGGATTCGTTTGAGAGTGCGATTCACAAGAATGAATCATTGTCGAACATTGATCGTTTCAATTATTTGAAGTGTTTTTTGTCGGGGGAGGCTGCTCCGGTCATTGATGGGTACAGATTGACTTCGGCAAATTACGCAGTAGCAATCGAGACGTTGATGGAGAGATTCGGTAACAAGCAGCGAGCTATTTTCGCGCACATCGAAGCACTTTTGGCAATACCGGAGTCGACGCACCAGATCGAAAGGTTGCAGCGTACGTCAGATGATTGTGAGAAACATATTCGTTCGCTTGTCGCTCTTGGTGTTTCAGAAGATACGTTCGGTAAATTTTTCGCTCCCATTATGCTGTCCAAACTGCCTCAGTTCGTGAAGATTGAGCTTTATCGAAAGAATGGTAACAATGAATGGTCTCTTGAGAATATTCGAGCTTGGCTGAAAGACGAAATCCACGCAAGAGAGATGGGAAAATCGACAGCCGCGAAAGAAAGTTCGTCATCAAAGGTTGAAAATAATAAGCCAAAAACGAAGTTTAGCACGGCATCGGCGCTAGTTTCAAACGTATCGCCTAAGAAGATATTGCACATATTGTGGTGAAAACCATTTCAGCGATACTTGTGTCAAAGTTTCCACCGTCGCCGCACGGAGGTCGTTTTGTCAGGAGCACAGTCGTTGTTTCAGCTGCCTTGGTTCCGGTCATGGCGCTAAAGGGTGTCCTCGTCGTCGATCCTGTTTTTATTGTCAAAGGGTCGGTCATCATAGAAGCTTGTGCGTGACGAAATTTGGTCGGCCTGCTTCGGGCGCGTCGGTGGACCCTTCTCGGAATTCGAGAAGTCATGCAATTCCAGAAACAAAACAAGGGTCTGTAACGACTGTGGATCACTCCGTTTCAACTGCTACTGTCACACCAGCGGTGTCAAAATGTTCGGTTCTTCAAACAGCGCTTGTAACAGTCGTAAATATTGACACGCAGGCATCAGCACCGGCTCGACTTTTTTTTGATTCGGGTGCGTCTTGCACGTTTATCACCGAAGCTAAGCAGCAACAGCTCGGTTTACCTGTTCTTCGAAGTGAGTACGTTTCAGTTGCCGGATTTCAATGTAGCAAACGAAAGAATCGAAAGTATAACGTCGTGCAAATAGCGATCAACTGTCAACTGAATAAACAACGGGTCATCCATTGCTGTGTAGTGCCAACAATCACCTGCCCAATTCAGAAGCTCCCTCTTGATTTATCACGATATCCAGAGCTAGCAAACTTACCTCTGGCTGAGCCGATTATCACAAACCCTGAGTTCGTCGAAGTGGACATACTTGTCGGGGTGGATCACTATTATGAATTCATGAAGCCGAATTGGATTCAATGTCCAGGTGGACCGAATCTTCTGGAATCGGAAGTCGGATACATTGCAAGTGGTCCTGTTCAAACTAGCTTTCGCGGTCCCGAAACAATTGCCGTAATGCTGCTTACTGAAGATAAATCTGCAGCGCAGGTGGAGCGATATTGGGAACTTGAAGAAATTGGACTGAAAGACAAATCTTCTTGCGTTTCTGACGATGACGCTGCGATCGATGCGTTCAACAAAACTGTCGAGTTCGATGAGGGTCGTTACCAAGTTCAGTGGCCTTGGAAATCGCCGAATCCCGATCTTCCCAACAATTTTTCGCTCGCGCAAGGTCGCTTACGGACGTTACAACGCCGAGTCGTACACGATCAAAAGTTGGCGGACGCCTACGAAACAATTCTTGCACAACAAATGCGAACGGGAATAATTGAAGAAGCTCCAAAAGATCCTGACAGTGCAATGGTGTACTACATGCCACACCATCCCGTGTTATCACCACACAAAGATACAACAAAAGTCCGAATAGTTTATGATGCATCCTCGAAATGTGGTAGAGGCGACGCAAGCCTCAATGATTGCCTCCATAGAGGCCCCGTTTTTCTCGAAGATCTGTGTGGTATCCTGGTTCGATTTCGATTGAATAAAGTGGGAATCGTTAGTGATATTGAAAAGGCGTTTCACGGAATCGGTCTACAAAAATCGCAACGAGACGTCACGCGGTTCCTGTGGGTTCGGGATACTAGTCGACCACCAGTTGGTGACAACTTGATTGTGTATCGCTTTAAGAGAGTTCCTTTCGGAGTTGTGTCGAGCCCGTTTCTGCTAGGCGCGACTATCACATATCACTTGCAAAGGATAGGAAGCGACATAGCTGACGCTATTTTGAACAATCTGTACGTTGATAACGTGATCATCAGTGTGAACGACACACACAGCGCTGATGTTTTACGAAAAGGCCAAACAGCTTTTCAACTCTGCGTCGTTAAATCTTCGCGAATGGTCTAGCAATGATAGTTTTGTCCAGGCTAGAATTCCGGTCGTTGATAGGAGCAATGGTGCTAAGCCAAAGGTCCTCGGTTTAAATTGGAACGTAAAAACGGACAGACTCAATTGTCCCGCTGTTCGCATTGATTCATCGCTCAATACGCCTTTAACTAAGCGTCACGTCTTGTGCACGCTTTCTCGTATTTTTGACCCGTGTGGGCTGCTTTCACCAGTAACAGTTGTTGGGAAACTGATGGTTCAGGATTTGTGGAAGCTGAACCTCGGCTGGGATGATCCGGTGCCCGACAACGCCAAACTTCGCTGGAACAAACTAGTTCCTGAGTTGAATAGTATATCGGAATTCGATATACCTCGTTACGTTGGGTTTGATGTCACTGCGGGTTGTCAACTCCATGGTTTCTGCGATGCGTCAACTCGTTTATATGCAGCGGCAATATACATTCGCAGCGTAAAGTCACCGGTGAAAACCTGTCTCGTTTTTGCCAAAACTCGATTAGCGCCACTCAAACAATCTTTAACAGTTCCAAGATTAGAACTTATTGCGGTATGTATTGGAGTTAGATTGATCGCGCTTGTTGAAGAAACGATTGGTGTTCCGGTGCGTGATAAGTTTCTGTGGACTGATTCTCAATTCACGCTGCACTGGTTAAACCGGAATCATGTTCCCACACCTTTCATCGAAAACCGTTTAAAGATTATTCGTCAACATCATCAAATTAACTTTCGTTACGTTAATTCTAACAGTAATCCAGCAAACCTTCCAACTCGTGGAACCACACTGAATAATTTGATTGCGAACACTCAGTGGTGGGAAGGTCCGGCTTGGTTGATAAAAGACGAAAACCATTGGCCAAGTGTCTCTAGGGTTCAAATTCCGAATTCGTCTTAATCAGGCGATCATATAGAATGTGACGCTGTCTTAATAGTCGAAAAGCAAGACTCATGCATGAAATTTACCGACTACTCGAGCCTAGTTCGGTTACTTCGAGTGACAGCTTGGGTTTGGAGATTCGTGGATATTTGTCGAAAGAAACGTGCTGTTGACCGAACGCCCCTAGGAAGTTCTGAAATTAGCAAAGCTACCGAATACTGGATTCGACAAACACAACGAAGCGAGTTTGCAGATTTTTGGTATGATGCTCGGAAGAACAAAAAACGGGATTTATTTAAACAGTTGCACGTATTCGAAGATTCGGATGGTGTTCTCCGATGTGGGGGTCGCATTGCAAACGCTATCTTACCATATGATACCGTTTATCCGATCCTGCTCCCAAAACATCACCATTTTACCAAGTTGTTAATCGAAGACATTCACAAACGCAAGCATCACGCTGGCGTTGGCATCGTTCTGGCCGCAATACGACAGAAATATTGGATCGTTAGTGGTCGAAGTGCCGTTCGAACGGTGATAAAGTCTTGTCGTAAATGCAATCGAATTGAAGGAACTCCCTTCTCCGTGCCGGAAGCGCCTCCGCTGCCCAGTAACAGTCTCGTGTACATACCCTTTCCAGAATACCGGTGTCGATCATTTTGGACCTTTGAACGTGAAGACCGAAAGTGGGGCTATGAAAGTATGGGGTTGCTTGTTCACATGCATGACATTTAGGGCGATTCATCTCGAACTAGTACAATCGTTGACTGGCGAGGATTTTTTGCTATGCTTTCGCAGATTCTGTGCTCAACACGGCGTCCCTAATTTGATTGTTTCTGACAATTCCAAAACGTTTCGTTCCGAAAGCCGGATGTTGGGTTCCAAAACCAGTATGTTTTCGTCTGAAACAGACGATTTGCAAAATCAAACGGCAAATTTTGGTGTCGAGTGGAAATTCGTGGTAGCGTATGCCCCTTGGATGGGAGGGTTTTACGAACGGTTGATCGGTGTTGTCAAATCATGCTTAAAACGTTCGTTGTCGTCGGCATGTTTGTCAGAACAGGAACTTCGAACGATCTTCGCTGAAGTTTCTGCTATCGTAAACTCTCGTCCTTTAATGTACCTCGAAGATCACATCGCGTGTCGACCGTTACGTCCAATAGACTTCATTTCGCCATGGAAAAATGAATACATGCTGGAATGAAGAGCACGGCAATCCATCGGTTGATTCAATTAAGCTTCAAGTCAAGTGGCGATATTTAGAAAAGTTTTTTCACACTTTCTGGCAGTCGTGGAAAAGGCAGTATCTCGTGAGCCTAAGAGAGCGCGAAGGACGCCAAACGCCATATGATGAGGGCGGTCTGCTACCAAAAATTGGAACAGTTGTTCTGATAAAAGATAATTTGCCAAGATGTAACTGGAAAATGGGTCGTATTCAAGAGCTCCACCAAAGTCGAGATGGCAAGGTACGCTCTGCTACGCTTAGGCTTCCACCGGGGAAAACAACAACGCGACCAGTCAAATTACTTTATCCTCTCGAAATCGACCAAAGCTCAGAATCCCAGTTACGGCAGAACCCCACCGAAAAACTTGATAATATTCTAGCTAGGGAGCCTTCTACGAGACCAGCAGCTAAAGCCGCTCAGTCGAAAATTTCGCGGCTCTTGCAAGCTGAAGGTCAATGATAGTTTTTAGCGTTCGAGTTCCGGATGAAATGCTCGTTCTACTTGAATACAGTAGTTCAAATTCTGTTTAAATTTGCTCCCACAACTTTATTTACACTTCTATCGTTTATATTTCAGTTTTCAGCTACTAATACTATAACGAGTCGCCAAATTTTTATTAACTCGTCGCACCCCCTCTCGAGATTTTATGTGTTTTCATCTCTCCGAATCGGAGAGTATAAACTCACGTCAATAGAGCAGGGGAGATGGTTTTGTTCACTTATTCAAAATAATAATTCGGACGCTGCCCATCAACTACGTCAACATCCACTTCTCCGTCGGGAGCCCATACAGTGTAAAACATGGGTAGAATCAAATCATTATTATCCTGAATCGCAATGGATTATTGCTTCAAAACAAATATACAAGGACATTATGTTGGACCAATTGCAGCAACCGGATAGTGAATTCCGCCGTGCCTTTATTGACGAAATCGTAGACCTAGATGGGTTTCGACCAAAGTTCGTTGTTTGCAGTGGAACTCATGAACTCGTATATTCTTGCGGTGCACGTGAGCGGAACATAGAACAGCTATCGGTCCGGCCTGGGTTCAACATTTATGGCGAAATTTTGGATGAACTTTTCGAGACTTTAACAGCGGAAATTTCGCCTCGGTGGGGTGTTGAGCTCCTCACTAGTGAACCGATGCCAATGGAATTGCGGACGTGGGCCTTTCCAAAATCCGTTTTACTCATCTCGGACTCGTTTTGTCGTATCGTGAACCACATCGAGGGCGGCATTGTTCAATCGATTTCAGGTGGTATGTTCTCTGATATAATTGAAGCAAGTCGTTTTCATCGAATCGATGAATTCGGTATTATAATCATCCATGGTGGAGTAAATGTGTCGAAGCGATCAGCCCTGATTCGTCGAGTGGAAATCTTAATGCTGAAGGAACGTTTATTGGAGATGATCGCTAGTGTTACTCCCCCATTGGTGCTAGTAAGTGGGGTTGTCCCGGTACCTGATTCTCGTAATGCATCGTCTTACAACGAAGAAATCGCTCTGGAATTACGCGGCACTCCGATATATTTCGTCAACTGGTCGGAAGAAGACACCTTCAAAGATGAGAACGGGACGTTTAACCCGCGATATCTTCAAAATAATGATCCACGATACAATGATGGGTTTCACTTGGGCCCAACGGGATTCCAGGTGATGTGGTCTCGGTGGTGTCGCGAATTCCCGGAATTGCGGCTAATTTCTTACAGTCTAACATCGACACCATATATGCGTAGACGACGTCCGCTTAAAGGTCGCGCGGTCTAATGCGGCGTTCACGTTATAATGTCCGCGCTGTTTGGAACTTTTGACCCCCTGTAGTCGCGTCCCTACCGTATAGACAGTCAGGGTGACGCCCATACTGTATATCAAATGCCGAGGATTGTACGGCACACCCATAGCTACTACATTTTTTCCAGACAGTGTCGAACACACCCTTAGCTACCGATTTGGCGCGAATTAACTATAACGGACACCGTCTGTAGCTAATGCGGTTTATTAGTCAACTGTCCTGTGGAGTTTTTCCTAAATTTTCCATATTTGTATCTACCCCATATGAACATTGCTCAAATAATTCCGAACACTGTCAATAAAACTGCCAGAAGACACGGTGTGCCTGACACTGTCGGTAAGCAGTAATACGCGTAACTAGCTACCGTTGAAAAAATTTATTAACAACATGGGGGTGTCTAAGATACCCTGTTGTCAACAGTGTGTCTGACACTGTGTGGGGTACATAGGTTCCAAACGTTGGGGACATTATAACGTGAACGCCGCATAATGGGTCGCCTGGAGTGTCGGAAATACGCATTACCGATGTTTCGATACAAACAATATGCAAATGACTGCTGTTATGAACTGATGTAGCCAAGTTTTCGAGACAGGCAGCTCTCATGGATAAGGATGTTATTAGTTTTTGAATATTTTCGTGTTTAAGTTTTTCGTTGATTCAGTGTTTTTCACTTGCATACAGCATAAAATGACGATATTGTGACAGTAACAGCTCCGTGACGAAATTTGAGATCTCGTAGGTTGTATTGCGAGCACCTTGTGGCCCAATCGCCACATCGATAACATTGAGGCAAATGCTAATAGAGCTATTGAGTTACTGCGACGAACGCTAGTCTCCGAAGCCGCGAAATTGTGGTGCCCCTCTACAAGGCTCTTGTGAGACCAATCACTGAATTTGGGGTCTTTTCCGTTATCCTCCCTATTTGGGATTTCGGCAATTTTGAAGATACAGGCGAGGTTTTAATACCATTCGAGATGAGGCGCTTCAGAAAATACTTATTTTAGCCAGATTCCTGACAATTTTTTCGATTTTTTGACGTCCCCTCTTGGGAACCCAAATAGTTTTTTCTTCGGAATGTGATCATGTTGCGTAGCGTTCGACTCGCGTTGATTAGACAAGTCTACTGGTAGTTTATTAAAATCCACGCCACCGTTAGAAAGTTATGAGGGCCCTAGTAACCCTGAGTGGCGGTACGTTATAACGTCAGAAAAAGAACAGCGTAGAGCGGTGGGTTCGGGGGGCCACGACCCCCAACTTAGGCTTAGACTTAGTGTATGTCCATTATAAGGACCTTAGCTTAGGCTAAGAGTTAGGCTTAGTATATCGAGAACGGTATGACCTGCATTTTATTTTCGTCCCTCAGGGTTACTTGGGCCCTCATAACTTTCTAACGATAGCGTAGCTTTCAATAAACTACACGAAAGTACATTTATCCCATCAAACCGAGTCGAATGGAACTCAGCATGACCATATTCCGCAGAAAAAATTTTTGAATTCTCAAGGCAGGACCACTGGTACCACAAAATATTGAAAAATTTTTTATCAGGGATGTGGGTAAAATAAGTATTTGCTAAATCGCCTTATCGAGCCGAGTCGAATGGTGCTAAAATCTCGCATGTATCTTTAAAATTGACAAACTTCCGGCTGGGGGATAACGGAAAAGACCCGGAGTTTGCAGATGCAGTTTGGTCGCTGCAATATAACAGCGTCTGAGAGACTTGAGAAACTTCAGAGGCGGTGTTTGCTACTGGCTAATGACAATGTCGCATCCCCACATCCCTTTAAACTCCGACGTAGATACCATCGGTCTTGTTAATCATCCGCAGCAGCACTGTTCCAATCCCATCGATTTTTTCAGCATACGCAACGTAGTCTACGTTGACATAACAGCAAAATTCTTCGGTCGTACATTTGGACAAACATATGTGATCATTCTTTTCTTGTCAGATCATCGCTCCCTGGAATAGTTTCGACGATGCAGTGGTATCGTCGCACAGTTTGGACGATACCACTGCCTCGAGAGTAGATTAAGTGGAGTGCGATACATTTCACGCTGATGGCAAGCGCTTTTAAACCGTTTGAAGGCAAGATTGGTTGTGATATACTAGTAACTCTGTCTATATCGCAGAATGTTGTGAAATATAGGGATACCCACGCCGTTTGCGTGCAGAGCCAATCAGCTCTCGATAGCATACGTCGATATGCTATATGTGGATACCACACAATACCTTACAAGTTAGAATAAAACTAGCACTGGAAATGGGTTTACCATGCCCTAAAATCCCACAAGTGCAAACTGTCAGACTCACAGGACGTCACAATAAAACTAGTAGTTTTGGGCCGATGAACGATAAGTGCGCCATGCTCCGTACCCATGGAGCCCTGGGTCGCAGAGCAAAATCAACACGTGCAATGAGTTTCGCATGCCCGAAAATCGCTAAGTAAAACTTTCTAGCCGCCCAGGGCGTCAGAACAATTTTCGAATTTTGGATCGAGGAACCACGACCGTGCCATACCTAAATCACCATAACTCCAGAACCGGAGCCTTAATCGAAGAACAAAAAAGAGGCATCACATTAACTATTTTACTATGAAATAAAACTAACCAAAAAATCGAAAGTTAAAATAAAAATAACCTTGCTTCCGTGAAGGGTATTAAGATAAGGTAAAAATACTCATTTTACCCCTGACCTGGAACCAGACCCATATGAAAAACGCTCAGGGATTACACAGCAAATCGACTATGTCGGTTCGAAAATAGGTTAAGTCGTTTACGAGTTATGGCCGGTCACACGCGGACGGAATTTAAAAGCTTTCACTCCTGCAACACACAATCTCCACGACGTTACGCTACTTTCTAACCATGTATAAATAAATTTTTTTATTTTTCGTTTGCTTCCAGCGACAAATATAGATATTTACTTAGCTAGGGCTTGCGTAGGGTTTAATTTTTGGGTTATTTTTTATCTTGCCGAATAGAGCCGTTGTCTACTTTAGCAGCGCTGTAGCAACTGTGAAGTCGAACGGAGATTTCTCACCGTTAGAAAGTCTGCTTGGCGATACGAAGGTAGAAGGTCATGGGGTCGAATCCCACTCAAGCACAACTTCGCAATTGTAGCATTTGTGAGATCATCGGCGTTCTCCGCTGCACGATTCTATAAGAAACGTCAGCCGATATGCCCACTGGTGGCTATTGGGAAATGGTGGAAGCAAAGAGCGAGTTCGATAGGTTCCCAAGATATGATTACAAAATCAAGAATGAGGAAAGGAGCCACCAAAGGAATGGACCGTGTCGGGGCTTTATCTTTTTCGGCGGCGTGTAGACTCGTGCTTACGCGGCGCTCCGACCCCCAGTCGCTACTATAACACACGAAAAATACAGTTTAGGCCACCAATAAATCTACGAGTAGCTGGGGCGCGCGAGTTCGTGGTCTGGGCGAACCAGGAAAGTGGTGATAATAACTCCTAGTGTCTCCTGTCTCCAACACAATTCAGCACTACTAACAGCTCTTTACCTACCAAGTTAGCTTTATTACGCTCTTTGCATGACACCAATAACAGCCGAATAGTAGTAATGGTTTATTTACTATTTTCGCGCAGTACCAGTCCGCAGTGAAACCTTCGACAACGAAGTTGATGATTCTCGCAAAACGAACCGGTTGGCTGCAGCGGCCAACTTAAGCAACAACCCTATTACGTTTATAGTCGAAGTCCCTACGCAACGGCACTCCGTGTTCCGGCAGCAGTAACACAATTATAACCACAAATATTACACGATGCCTTTGTTAACCGGGAACTCAGTATACCAAACAGTTGAGCACCTCTGAAATGTTCTCAGGCAATTGGGCTTTATTAGTGCTTAGAAGTCTGGTCTCACTCGAATCAACACAGTATAGCAGAGAAGTCCGATACCAATGCTTATAGTTTCGCGTACTTATTTCACGTTAACTAGCAACTCATACGCGATATGCATAAGAGGTCATTGTCAAGGTTAAGTACTAACTGAAGTATTGCTGCGATACACTGTCACTGAATGATAGGGTTATACCCGAGAGAAACTCGCAGAAAGCTATTCATATGAATGTATTCGCAACTAACGTAATAGCAACGCTATGGATGACGATACATCGATAATACCTCGCGGTTCTACCAAGGCTTTGCAACGGGACGAAACATTTTCGCCACGCTTTAAAATATTACGCATAATCCACACGAAACCAATTAACGAAGCTTCTAGTACCTTTAGGCATCATCTATTCGACTAGGCATCCATCAACTTGTGCATAGAAATATGATAAAACAAATACCGTACTATTATACGCTAGACAACGCACCACCATGTACGTTAAAACACGCTAGCTATCAATCTCTCAAAACGATTCTGTCCTGAATATCCAAATTTACATGGGCTTCTATGTTGTCTCGCAATTCACTTATCAATACCCTAGGACTATTTCCGAAGATAATCATGAGAAAAAGAAATAAAGAAAAGCATAGGTAAAAACCATGACATAACCCTTTCTGCAACTCAATCAGTAAATTCGGATTAGATTTAAAACATCGCTAATATTAATCAGAATGGTCTTATCGGTCTCCATACACACCACCGCTATCGAAAGAAAACATTAACACCGTCTACCTTAAAATTGACACGTAGTATTACCCTATGATAAACTCCCTTAAATTAGCTAAGTAATTAATTGAAAAACTAAAAACTGCAACCATCATAATCACATAACTACTTGATAAATCGAAATTCAATACAATAACGAGTAACCATATATATATATGCAAGACGCCCAATCGGCGAGAATAACAATACCCTATATCGGATTTATATAACACGCGCTAGCCGCGAATATAATAATATATATTATATATTTATTTAAAATTTAAAAAGGAATTTAAATGAGAAATTTAAAAGGAGAAAAGGGGTGGAAAGTTGGGGTGTAGTTTGAGAAAAGTATAGAGAGAGGGATGGTGAAATTTTAATATGATGAAGGGGGTAGGTAAGGGAGTTGAAATTGGAAATTTTAGGAGTGGGGGTTAAGATTTGATAAAATGGGAAACGTTTGAAAAATGTGAAAATTTGGAGAAAAATGAGAATTTTGGAAAATAGAAATTTATGGAAAATAAAGAAGGGGAAAGGGATGGGGTAGATATATGAATAGGGGTGGTAAGTGAAAAAGGATATTAAAATTTAGGGGATGGGGGTTGAGTTTTGAGGGAATGGGGAATGTATGAAAAATGGAGAAAAAGGGAAGAAAAAGGATATTTTTGGAAAGGGTGAATTTATAGGAAATAAGAAGAAGGAGAAGGGGATTTAATATGTGGAAGGGGGTGGTGATGTGAAAAAGTTATGAAAATTTTAGGGATATTGGTGGAGGTTTGGGTGAGAGGGAGGGGTTTGAATTTTTGTAGAAAAATAGGAAAAAGGAGAAAAATGGATTTTGGGTAGAATTTTGGTTATATGTAGAAGAAAAGGATGGGTAAGGGATATATTGTAGGAAAAAGGGTGGAGAAAAAGTAAAAGTGTGTTTTATATAATTTTATTAAAGAAATTTAGGTTTTTGGGAATGTAGAGTTATTTAGGGGAATTGTATAATGCGGCGTTTACGTTATAAAACGCCCGCCATGTGGAAGATTTGTCCACGTGTGGTCATGACCACACTATGGCGCATGGTACTCGGACGAGCATACAGTGCAGCACAAGTTATGGTGTCGCTGACACCATGTATATTACACTATGGTGTCTTCGACACCCTATGCTTGAATACTTATTTAAAAAGGCGGGAAAACTAGCTAACTGAAATTTCAAATGATTTGCGCTAATTGATTGTAACCCATAAACCATTCCGTCAAAATCGTTGCATAGGAAGTGTGCGGACAGGAGTTAAACCGTACAAACGCCATACAACGGAAAAAACGTAAGACATCTTCTCAAAAGACTTTCATCGAAGTTAGCGAGAAGTTAATGGTGTCTATGACACCATGTATAAATGCTGATGGTGTCCGAAACACTATATAGAATTGCTTAGAATACAGTGTTGGTGTTCTGTACACTATATCGTTAACGGTGTTAGGCAGGCTGTACGTGGACAAAACTTCCACATGGCGGGCAACTTATAACGTAAACGCCGCATAAATAAGTAATATTATATATTATTATAGTTAGTTTTAATTAAGTTAGGAAATTACTTAGCTAGTTTATATTTTTATATAATATATATAGTATATATATAGTAGGATATATATAAGTTTCCGTACATATTACGCTCATATGCCATGCCGAAGGCGACAGGGAATACCAAGGCGGCGTGGGGGCGGCCTTTAGTGAAAAGAAAAAGAAAAATTTTGTGGTGAAAAAGGCACCAGCCCCAACAGACCGGTCTACCAGCGGTCGGAGATACCTGTCGAAGCTTAATCTTTCTCGGCGGCGGTATAGCTTCGTGCTTATGCGTTGCTCCGACCCCCAGCAATTACTACAACACACAATGTTTACAATTTACTTATAGTTCAGGCCACCAAACAACCTTATAGCATTAACAACTGGCGTGCGCGAATTCGTGGTCTGGCGTACCGGGAAAATGGTGATATAAATGTCTTAGTGTTTCTTATTTTCAACACGATCCAACGCCGTTAACAGCTCAGCACATTGGGAATAAGATTCTATTTCGCTCTTTCCAAAGTACCAACAAGAGCCGATTTGTGCTAATTATTTGCTAGTTTTCAACGTAGTGCCACACCGTACTGGTACGCTATAGCGATTAAGTCGGCACTTCTAGTTTCTCAAAAATGCAACTAATATCGTAATCCGGCCGAATTCTGGATTGTAACCCTTACGTAATGGCACTACGCAATTCTGCAGTTCTTCCTTCACAAATTACACAAATTAAACTATAAAAGCTGAAATTCACAAGTATCAAACGACCAAGTTCAAAGACCAAACTGCCCGAAGAATTTCCATTCGCAGCAATTTTTCCGCTACTCCGGCATTAGCTACACATCACAACCTTATTACCCGAGAATGTTATCATGCGCTGCATCGAACATCTACTCGTAACAGTTAATTTTTTACCTTAACTGGAACCGAAACAAGACTCGCCAAATCAGACACTATAGTTTAATTAGATAGTAATCAAAAATCACAAAAATAGACGAAGGTAATTTGAAATGAAAATAGCTAAATCCGTCCAATAACGCTTTGAAGTTATGCGGCCGCACCGAACAAACAAACGACATTCCGTTACGTCAACACGCTGAGAAAGGAAAAAATATTATAAGTATAAATCCAAAATTATACTCTAGCTAGCTCGTCTTCGAAATAGAAGTCGAAATTTGCTAATACACATTTTCCTTCGTAAAATTCTGACCAAAGCTCTCGCCAATCAATAAATCCTTCCTTACCGCCATATACCACTAAACAACAGTTATATTGTACACATCGAATAAAACATAGCTAAGTCACTAGCTACCAATTAATTAATAACACAATCATAATCCAACTACATAATAATTCAAATTCAATATCAAACACAAGTAAAATAGTTGTGAATAGTCACATCGCCGTTCAGGCGCCGCCAAACAGTATCCCGTACAGTACTACACATCACACGAAATATAATATATATTTAATATATATTATTAAGGTTGCACCGGTAAGACCTTCTGGCCGGTAACCGATAACCGGTAACCGGTCGACAGTATACCAGCCAGTATCCGGTTACCGGCCGGCATTTTAATAGTACCCAAAATTTCATACTTTCAGTGATTTTATAATGGCTCTTATTTGGAATTATTTCACGATTAACGATAAAAAGGATACTAAAGCTAAATGCAATACATGCGACGCACTAGTTTCTCGCGATGGCGACACTCCTAAGAAATTTGGTACATCTGGTCCAATTAGTCACATCAGGCTAAAACATCCAGATAAATTTACTGAGTATGCACTCTCGAAGAAATCGAATGAACAACGGACATCTTCTGGCTTAGCCACTGAGCGAGAGCGACCATTACCGGCGGGACAGCAAACGCTGCAAGGATGTTTAGAAAGATCAAAGAAGTGGGAGATTGATTACGACAAAGCTCAGCGTGTGCACAAATGTATCGCAGAGATGATTGCTGTAGACTGCCAGCCACTGTCGATCGTGAGTGATATTGGATTTACTCGCCTGGTAAATCTTTTGGAACCGCGATACCAGATCCCGTCAAGGAAGTACTTCACTGAGGCAGTTCTGCCCAACATTTTTGCCAAGACCTCGGAAAAGATTCTTGCTGCTATACGTAGTGGAAATTCCTACAGTTTCACTACGGATTTGTGGACCAGTAGTTCAAATAACGACGCGTTCCTAAGCCTCACCGTACACTTCATCACTGCGGAGTTTCAGCGCTCACAATTCGTGCTGCAATCATAGCATTTCCCAGGCGGTCACACGGCAGTTGCGATTGCCAATTGTCTCGTCAAAATGTTAGAAGCCTGGAAAATAGAGCGTGATCAATGCCACCAAATCGTTCGAGACAATGGTCGGAATATTGTGAAAGCCATTACTGACTGTGGGTTTGTCGGCGTGCCGTGTGCAGCTCATACGCTGCAATTTTGTATCAACAGTAGTCTTAACAGTCAAAGGGTAGTTAAAGGCATATTAGCCATTTGTCGCAAAATAGTCGGTCACATCGCCCATTCACCAAGTGAAACCGAGAAGCTTCGAAAGCTGCAAATTGAACTCGGCGAAGGGGGCACCAAGCTAATGCAGGAAGTGGTTACCCGATGGAATTCTACGTTGCATATGCTGCAGTCTTTGTTGAGGGCAAAACGAGCATTAGTAATATAATATTATGTATTTAAAGAAATTAAATGAAAATTTTAAAAAGAAGAAATTTTAGAAAAATGGGGTGAAAGAGGAAATGGTGGTTTGAAAAAAATAGGGAGAGATGGGTGGTGAGTTTTTAATATGAGGAAGGGAGTATGTAGGGGAGTTTGTATTATAAATTTGAGAAGTGGGGGTTAAGTATTTAGAAAATGGGAGATGTTTGAAAAATGGGGAAAATTGGGATTTTAAGGAAAGGTGAAATTTATGAAAAATAGTGAGATGGGAAAGGGGTGGAGTAGATATAAGAAGGGGTATGGTAAGGAAAAAAATATTAAAATTTGAGGGATAGGGGTTGAATTTTGAGGGAATGGGGGATATTTGAAAAAGATGAATAAGGGGAAAAAAGGATATTTTTGGAAAGGGTAAATTTAAAGGTAATAAGAAGAAGGGGAGGAAGGGGGGTTAATATGTGGATGGGTATGGTGATGTGAAAAAGATATGAAAATTTTAGGAGAATTGGTTAAGTTTTGGTGGAGAGGAGGGATTTGAATTTTGGTAGAAAAATGGGAAAAAGGAGAAAAATAGATTTTGTGGAGGATTTTGGTTGTGTGTAAAAGAAAAGGGTGGGTGAGTAATATATTATAGGAAAAAGGGTAGGGAAAAAGAAAAAAGGTGTTTTATATAATTTTATTTAGGAAACTTAGGTTTTGGGGAATTTATGGGTATGGGTGAATTTTGATAATTATATAAATTTTAATATATTTTATATATTTGTAAGTAAATACATAGCTAGTTTTATATTTATCTAGCAGGTTATATATAAGTTTACGTGAATATTACGCTCATATTCCATGCCGAGGACGACAAGGAATACTAGGGTGGCGTGGGGGCGGCCTTTATTGAAAAGAAAAAGAAAAATTTTGTGGTAAAAAAGGCACCAGCCCCGACAACCCCCTTAGTAAGCCCACGACGTCCCGGCATGGGTAACAACCTGAAAATAACAAGTAATAACAAATAATAATTCAAGTAACACCAAATATATAACTGAAAGCTCCAATTATTGGGAAACCCAACGATATTATGGCAGTACACGTATAGCTATTATAATGAGCAAAAATCGAATGACAAGATTCATGACAAAACCAAAAATAAGTGAAAAAAATATTTGGAATTTTGTGAATTTTTTATTGTTTTTGGATTTTATATTTATTTAAATTTTTATGAAAATTTTTTTATTAGTTTTATGAATGAAAAGTAATATGGAATTTTTCCAAAGGCACCATATAAAACAAATTATACTGACGACAAGTAATATAAATCAATACCTGATTCCCCCAATTTATCGATATTTAACGAGGTAACCTCGATTCGTCAGTACATGCTATCGCGCTCAAGCCATTAATTGTCACTGTTGATGTACAATGTAGTTATCGCGGGCATACGTCGTTCATCCATTCATGACGAGGCAAAAATTAACCATTATCCAGATCGGCCATAAAGAAATGTAAAATATTGATAAGAATTCCTGTAACCCGGGACTCACAGTAGTGCTTGACGTAAAATTGTTAATCATAGTTGTTGTCGTATTATTAGAGTACCAAATAAAAGAGTTCCTGCCATTCAGGACTCCACAAGATTTATTTCATATAATGTCAATATCCATAATTGTTGTTGCCATCGTTCATGGTTGTTTGATATGCGATGAATCGCAAATAGAATTATAAAAGTTCCTAATCGGGACTCTGCAATAGTTCGCATAATGTTCATCATCATAAATGTTCGACATTGAATTCGCGACATATTAGAAAATAATGTTCGGCAAATGGCATATTACCAATAAACGTTCGCGATAACCCAAAATGTTTAACTATGACGACAATTTTAGTAAAGTTATGCTCATACTTTTTAAGGTTATGACTATTATTGTTTTAGTCGTTGCGCCCAATTGGCTAACAGTAGCAATATTGTTATATATTCGTGCATTTCTTATTGCTTCACCTGTTTGTTTTAGGTTTCCACATGCTTGGTTTAGTCTGTTTCTGCTTTCATTGATCGCTACTTCATTTCCAATTTGTCACGGGGTAAGGCTGTGTGTCGTTGAAGCTCCACACACGCCTTCCGCTATCTTCGGAATCTTTGTGCTAAGCTGTTGCCACGTTGGGTGTGGGTTACTGTCCAGCCATTGATCGCATTGTTGTTGGAAGCTATGCTTCACCGTTGGGTCACGGAACCTCTCGTCCAGTATGTTGTTTTTCTTGGTTGCTGTATTTTGTTGTATGTGTGGTTTCTTCTTTGCTTTTTTTTATAGCTAGCTTCGCTCGGTGATCTGACACTGCGTCTTCCTTCAGCGTCTTTGATGTTTCGCCATAGTTGGGGTCTTTGTTTCCGTTTGCCAATGAACCCGTTCTTTAAAACTGCATACGATTGGGGCAACGGTTGGCTTGGGGGTGTCCCCGGGGCTGCACTGTTGAAGAAAGAATTGCAGTATGATAATCCGTTCGTTTCACACCATTCCACAAAATCTCTGCCAGCTTCATTTTGTGATCCGATGCCATAAGGTCCAGCTACTTTTCGCGATATGGCCTCGTCGATCCTTTGCCCACATTGCTGTTGAGATCGCCCGCTATAACTAGCCATTCTTTTTTGCTGGTCTTCGCGACTTGGTCTTCTAGGTTACTTTTGTATAACTGGAACTCATCCACCCGCGAGCCCCATATAGGTTGGTAGCACGGATTAACCTATGGTTGTCAACAGTCACTGCTACGACCTTTTCGCTAATCCATCTTTTTCCCCTTGAACAGACCAGTGGTTCGCCCAGGCGCCTCGTAGTAATATTCCTATTTTGCGTGAGTGTATTAAAGCGAAAATCTCCTTGTGCTGTTCAAACCATGTAATGCCGTCGTCTAATGGCTGTCAGGTCGGTGATTATAGCGATATCAACGTCCCACTGATTCATGTGCCGCAGAACTTGCGTTATTCGTTGTTGATTGCTCTCGCGTATAGAACCGCCTTGTAGGTTCCACGTTATCACCTTCGTTTTCTTAGCCATTTGATCGTTCCATATTAGTGGTCTTCGGTTCGCCGTTGCTTGGCGCCTGTTTCTCCTTCTCCTGATTTTGCGCCGTTCTCTGTCCTTAATTTTCTTTGCCTGTGACCATATCTTCTTGCCCCACTTATTTCCTGATCGCGGTACGGGTTCGGTTCGATGTCGTGCATCAGACGTTGCCAGAAATAATAAGCGTGCCGGTCGTTTTTCGTGTTTAAGTGTTTTCGTTCATTCAGTGTTTTTCACTTGCATACAGAATAAAGTGGCGACATGGTCCTTCGTTGATTCGAACCTAACTTTTTTGTTTTTGTTAATTTTTTGATTCAAGTTTCTGTCTGAATCGGACAGTTACGATCAGTTTTTACAATGTTAGTACGAGCTGACCATTGATAATAATAATCTGTCTGAGTCAGACAGTACTATTGCTACGTGATTTTTAGAGTTTGTCAAGCTTGATATCATACAATTATGACCGAGGTAAAACAGAGAGGCGGTGTTAGGGCTAAACGGGAAGTAGATAAAGTAAATGATATCTTAGCTGGTGATTTGTCTGCGCGTCTAACCGAAGCTAAGGTGTCGTTGGCAAAACTATCCAACTACAAAAAGAGTTTAGAAGCCCTTGATGACGAAATTTTGAATTCATTTGATCCGCAAACGCAGGAAAAGGCTCTGACAACAGAAATTGAACAGACTGCGCTGTACAACGATCAGTTAATTGAAGTAATTGCGAAGCTTTCTATTGAAGTGGCTACTGCAGAATCTGCAGTTCCATCGAATTTGAAGTAATTTGCGAGTGGCACCTCCATAGAACAATCGAACAGCTCCAAGAAGCAACATCTGCGCCTGCCTAAGTTGGAGATAAGCCAATTTGACGGAGACCCGCTATCATGGCAAAGTTTTTGGGATTCGTTTGAGAGTGCGATTCACAAGAATGAATCATTGTCGAACATTGATCGTTTCAATTATTTGAAGGGTTTTTTGTCGGGGGAGGCTGCTCGGGTCATTGATGGGTACAGATTGACTTCGGCAAATTACGCAGCAGCAATCGAGACGTTGACGGAGAGATTCAGTAACAAGCAGCGAGCTATTTTCGCGCACATCGAAGCACTTTTGGCAATACCGGAGTCGACGCACCAGATCGAAAAGTTCCAGCGTACGTCAGATGATTGTGAGAAACATATTCGTTCGCTTGTCGCTCTTGGTGTTTCAGAAGATACGTTCGGTCAATTTTTCGCTCCTATTATGCTGTCCAAACTGCCTCAGTTCGTGAAGATTGAGCTTTATCGAAAGAGTGGTAACAATGAATGGTCTCTCGAGAATATTCCAGCTGGGCTGAAAGACGAAATCCACGCAAGAGAGATGGGGAAAATCGACAGCCGCGAAAGAAAGTTCGTCATCAAAGGTTGAAAATAATAAGCCAAAACCGAAGTTTAGCACAGCATCAGCGCTAGTTCCAAACGTAACGCCTAAGAAGAGCTGCACATATTGTGGTGAAAACCATTTCAGCGATACTTGTGTCAAAGCTTGCACCGTCGCCGCACAGAGGTCGTTTTGTCAGGAGCACAGGCGTTGTTTCAGCTTCCTTGGTTCCGGTCATGGCGCTAAGGGGTGTCCTCATCGTCGATCCTGTTTTTATTGTCAAAGGGTCGGTCATCATAGAAGCTTGTGCGTGACGAAATTTGGTCGGCCTGCTTCGGGCGCGTCGGTGGACCCTTCTCGGAATTAGAGAAGTCATGCAATTCCAGAGGCAAAACAATAGTCTGTAACGGCGGGCTGTGGATCACTCCGTTTGAACTGCTATTGTCACGCCAGTGGTGTCAAAATGTTCGGTTCTTCAAACAGCGCTTGTAACAGTCGTAAATATTGACACGCAGGCATCAGCACCGGCTCGACTTTTTTGATTCGGGTGCCTCTTGCACGTTTATCACCGAAGCTAAGCAGCAACAGCTCGGTTTACCTGTTTTTCGAAGTGAGTACGTTTCAGTTGCCGGATTTCAATGTAACAAACGAAAGAATCGAAAGTACAACGTCGTGCAAATAGCGATCAACTGTCAACTGAATAAACAACGGGTCATCCATTGCTGTGTAGTGCCAACAATCACCTGACCAATTCAGAAGCTCCCTCTCAATTTATCACGATATCAGAGCTAGCAAACTTACCTCTGGCTGAGCCGATTATCACAAACCCTGAGTTCGTCGAAGTGGACATACTTGTCGGGGTGGATCACTATTATGAATTCATGAAGCCGAATTGGATTCAATGTCCAGGTGGACCGAATCTTCTGGAATCGGAAGTCGGATACATTGCAAGTGGTCCTGTTCAAACTAGCTTTCGCGGTCCCGAAACAATTGCCGTAATGCTGCTTACTGAAGATAAATCCGCAGCGCAGGTCGAGCGGTATTGGGAACTTGAAGAAATTTGGTTGAAAGACAAATCTTCTTGCGTTTCTGACGATGACGCTGCGATCGATGCCTTCAACAAAACTGTCGAGTTCGATGAGGGTCGTTACCAAGTTCAGTGGCCTTGGAAATCGCCGAATCCCGATCTTCCCAACAATTTTTCGCTCGCGCAAGGTCGCTTACGGACGTTACAACGCCGAGTAGTACACGATCAAAATTTGGCGGACGCCCACGAAACACTTCTTGCACAACAAAGGCGAACGGGAATAATTGAAGAAGCTCCAAAAGATCCTGACAGTGCAATGGTGTACTACATGCCATGCCATCTCGTGTTATCACCACACAAAGATACAACAAAAGTCGGAATAGTTTATGATGCATCCTCCAAATGTGGTAGAGGCGACGCAAGCCTCAATGATTGCCTCCATAGGGGCCCCGTTTTTCTCAAATATCTGTGTTGTATCCTGATTCGATTTCGATTGAATAAAGTGGGAATCGTTAGTGATATCGAGAAGGCGTTTCACGGAATCGGTCTACAAAAATCGCAACGAGACGTCACGCGGTTCCTGTGGGTTCAGGATACTAGTCGACCACCAGTTGGTGACAACTTGATTGTGTATCGCTTTAAGAGAGTTCGTTTCGGAGTTGTGTCGAGCCCGTTTCTGCTAGGCGCGACCATCACATATCACTTGCAAAGGATAGGAAGCGACATAGCTGACGCTATTTTGAACAATCTGTACGTTGATAACGTGATCATCAGTGTGCACGACACACACAGCGCTTATTTACGAAAAGGCCAAACAGCTTTTCAACTCTGCGTCGTTAAATCTTCGCGAATGGTCTAGCAATGATAGTTTTGTCCAGGCTAGAATTCCGGTTGTTGATAGGATCAATGGTGCTAATCCAAAGGTCCTCGGTTTAAATTGGAACGTAAAAACGGACAGACTCAATTGTCCTGCTGTTCGCATTGATTCATCGCTCAATACGCCTTTAAGTAAGCGTCACGTCTTGTGCACGCTCTCTCGTATTTTTGACCCGTTTGGGCTGCTTTCGCCAGTAACAGTTGTTGGGAAACTGATGGTTAAGGATTTGTGGAAGCTGAACCTCGGCTGGGATGATCCGGTGCCCGACAACGCCAAACTTCGCTGGAACAAACTAGTTCCTAAGTTGAATAGTATATCGGAATTCGATATATCCTGTTACGTTGGGTTTGATGTCACTGCGGGTTGTCAACTCCATGGTTTCTGCGATTCGTCAACTCGTTTATATGCAGCGGCAATGTACATTCGCAGCATAAAGTCACTGGTGAAAACCTGTCTCGTTTTTGCCAAAACTCGATTAGCGCCACTCAAACAATCTTTAACAGTTCCAAGATTAGAACTTATTGCGGTATGTATTGGAGTTAGATTGATCGCGTTTGTTGAAGAAAAGATTGGTGTTCCGGTGCGTGATAAGTTTCTGTGGACTGATTCTCAATGCACGCTGCACTGGTTAAACCGGAATCATGTCCCCACACCTTTCGTCGAAAACCGTTTGAAGATTATTCGTCAACATCGTCAAATTAACTTTCGTTACGTCAATTCTAACAGTAATCCAGCAGACCTTCCAACTCGTGGTACCACACTGAATAATTTGATTACGAACACTCAGTGGTGGGAAGGTCCGGCTTGGTTGATAAAAGACGAAAACCATTGGCCAAGTGTCTCTAGTGTTCAAATTCCGAATTCGTCTGAATCAGGCGATCATATAGAATGTGACGCTGTCTTAATAGCCGCAACGCAAGACTCATGCATGAAATTTACCGACTACTCGAGCCTAGTTCGGTTACTTCGAGTGACAGCTTGGGTTTGGAGATTCGTGGATATTTGTCGAAAGAAACGTGCTGTTGACCGAGCGCCCCTAGAAAGTTCTGAAATTAGCAAAGCTACCGAACACTGGATTCGACAATCACAACGAAGCGAGTTTGCTGATTTTTGGTATGATGCTCGGAAGAACAAAAAACGGGATTTATTCAAACTGTTGCACGTATTCGAAGATTCGGATGGTGTTCTCCGATGTGGGGGTCGCTTTGCAAACGCTAACTTACCATATCATTCCGTTTATCCGATCCTGCTCCCAAAACATCACCATTTTACCAAGTTGTTAATCGAAGACATTCACAAACGCAAGCATCACGCCGGCGTTGGCATCGTTCTGGTCGCAATACGACAGAAATATTGGATCGTTAGTGGTCGATGTGCCGTTCGAACGGTGATAAAGTCTTGTCGTAAATGCAATCGAATTGAAGGAAGTCCCTTCTCCGTGCCGGAAGCGCCTCCGCTTTCCAGTAGCAGAGTCTCGTGTACATACCCTTTCCAGGATACCGGTGTCGATCAGTTTGGACCTTTGAACGTGAAGACCGAAAGTGTGGCTATGAAAGTATGGGGTTGCATGTTCACATGCATGACATTTAGGGCGATTCATCTCGAACTAGTACAATCGTTGACTGTCGAGGATTTTTTGCTATGTTTTCGCCGATTCTGTGCTCAACACGGCGTCCCTAATTTGATGGTTTCTGATAATTCCAAAACGTTTCGTTCCGCAAGCCGGATGTTGGGTTCCAAAACCAGTATGTTATCGTCTGAAACAGACGATTTGCAAAATCAAACGGCAAATTTTGGTGTCGAGTGGAAATTCGTGGTTGCGTATGCCCCCTGGATGGAAGGGTTTTACGAACGGTTGATCGGTGTTGTCAAATCATGCTTAAAACGTTCGTTGTCGTCAGCCTGTTTGTCGGAACAGGAACTTCGAACGATCTTCGCTGAAGTTTCTGCTATCGTAAACTCTCGTTCTTTACTGTACCTCGAAGATGACATCGCGTGTCGACCGTTACGTCCAATAGACTTCATTTCGCCATGGAAAAATGAATACATTCCTTGTCCCCGGAATGAAGAGCACGACAATCCATCGGTTGATTCGACTAAGCTGCAAGTCAAGTGGCGATATTTAGAAAAGTTTTTTTCACACTTTTTGGCAGTCGTGGAAAAGGCAGTATCTCGCGAGCCAGAGGCCATCTGATCAGGGCGGTCTGCTGCCAAAAATTGGAACAGTTGTTCTGATAAAAGATAATTTACCAAGATGTAACTGGAAAATGGGTCGTATTCAAGAGCTTCACCAAAGTCGAGATGGCAAGGTACGTTCTGCTACGCTTAGGCGTCCATCAGGGAAAACAACAACCCGACCAGTCAAATTACTTTATCCTCTCGAAATCGACCAAAGCTCAGAATCCCAGTTACGGCAGAACCCTGCCGAAAAACTTGATAATATTCTAGCGTGGGAGCCTTCTACGCGTCCAGCAGCTAAAGCCCCTCAGTCAAAGATTTCGCGGGTCTTGCAAGCAGAAGGTGACAATGATACTTTTTAGCGTTCGAGTTCCGGAAGAAATGCTCGTTCTACTTGAATACAATAGTTCAAACTTTGTTTAAATTTGCTCCCACAACTTTATTTACACTTCTATCGTTTATATTTCAGTTTTCAGCTACTAATGCTATAATGAGTCGCCAAATTTTTATTAACTCGTAGCACCCCCTCTCGAGATTTTATGTGTTTTCATCTCTCCGAATCGGAGAGTATAAACTCACGTCAATTGAGCAGGGGAGGTGTTTTTGTTCACTTATTCAAAATAATAATTCGGACGCTGCCCATCAACTACGCCAACATCCACTTCTCCGTCGAGAGCCCATACAGTGTAAAACATGGGTAGAATCAAATCATTATTATCCTGAATCGCAATGGATTATTGCTTCAAAACAAATATACAAGGACATTATGTTGGACCAGTTGCAGCGATCGGACAGTGAATTTCGCCGTGCCTTTATTGACGACATCGTAGACCTAGATGGGTTTCGACCAAAGTTCGTTGTTTGCAGTGGAACTTGTGAACTCGTATATTCTTGCGGTGCACGTGAGGGGAATATAGAACAGCTATCGGTCCGGCCTGGGTTCAACATTTATGGCGAAATTTTGGATGAACTTTTCGAGACTTTAACAGCGGAAATTTCGCCTCGGTGAGCTCCTTACTAGTGAACCGATGCCAATGGAATTGCGGACGTGGGCCTTTCCAAAATCCGTTTTACTCATGTCGGACTCGTTTTGTCGTATCGTGAACCACATCGAGGGCGGCATTGTTCAATCGATTTCAGGTGGCATGTTCTCTGATATAATTGAAGCAAGTCGTTTTCATCGAATCGATGAACTCGGTATTATAATCATCCATGGTGGGGTAAATGTGTCGAAGCGATCAGCCCTGATTCGTCGAGTAGATATCTTAATGCTGAAAGAACGTTTATTGGAGATAATCGCTAGTGTTACTCCCACATTGGTGCTATGTGTGGTGGGTTGTCGTTTCTTTCTTGTTTTGTGTTTTTTGTTTTGGGGGGTTGGGGTGGTTTTTTTCGTGTTTTTCGGTTTTCTGTTTTCTTGTTTGTTGTTTTTTTTGTTTTCCTTTTTTTTTGTTTTTCTTTCCTCCTTGTTGCCGTGTTCTTCTGGCGGGCGTTTTACCCTCTAGTAAGTGGGGTTGTTCCGGTACATGATTCTCGTAATGCATCGTCTTACAACGAAGAAATCGCTCAGGAATTACGCGGCACTCCGATATATTTCGTCAACTGGGCGGAAGAAGACACCTTCAAAGATGAGAACGGGTCGTTTAACCCGCGATATCTTCAAAATAATGATCCACGATACAATGATGGGTTTCACTTGGGCCCAGCGGGATTCCGAGTGATGTGGTCTCGGTGGTGTCGCGAATTCCCGGTTTGCGGCTAATTTCTTACAGTCTAACATCGACACCATATATGCGTAGACGACGTCCCCTTAAAGGTCACGCGGTCTAATGGGTCGCTGGGAGTGTCGGAAATACACATTATCGATGTTTTGATACAAAGAATATGCAAATGACTGCTGTTATAAACTGATGTAGCCAAGTTTTCGAGACATGCAGCTCTCATGGACAAGGATGTTATTGGTTTTATATTTTCGTGTTTAAGTGTTTTCGTTCATTCAGTGTTTTTCACTTGCATACAGAATAAAGTGGCGACATCATGGAGGCAAGGTTATTTTTATTTTAACTTTTGAATTTTTTATCTGGTTGTTTTATTTCTTAGGTCTTTTTTGTTTCCTGCTCTGGTTCTGGTTTGGGGTTTTGGTTTTGGTTGGCCTCTCGTGTTTCGCCTTTTCTTGTCTTCTTTTTTTCCCGTCCCTCTCTGGTTGGGGTTTTGGTTTGCGTGGTCTGCGCTTGCCTCCGACCCAAAATTCTGTTGCTCTGTTCGGGTTTGTTGTCCTGTGAAAATCTGTTCTTACGTGCTGGGCGGCTGAAAACTTGCACTTGGGGGATTTCGGGCATGGGAAACTTATTGCCGGTGTTAGTTTTGTTCTAACTTGTGCGGTATCTTGTGATATCCACATATAGCATATCGATGTATGCTATCGAGAGCGGACTAGCTGTACACTCAAATCACGTAGTTGTACCTATGCTTCACTACGTTCTGCAATTTCGATGTACGAGCCGATATCACGTGAATGAATGTTTATTACAGTTGGGATTGTCCTCTGTGATTGCCCAGTCGTCCGAAATGAAGGAAAGTTGGACGATTCCTACAGATTTCGCCGACTGCTTGCCTTATCGACAATTTCCCCCTTAAAAGTACTAGGTTTTTTGGCCGATACCAAAACAATGCACAGTTGGGAATGGAAATTTGGCAATAATTCTCAGGAAGTAACAAAACCAACCCAGGTGTTCCAGTTACTGGTTAAAATCTGGTTTTAAATTGCTTCCACCGATGTATAATGCTTCCACCAATTGTTAACTAAAATTTTGTTTGGCGTTGGGCCACTATTTGGGTCCTTGCCCCTTCCCCGGGGTCTCAGCTGCCGCCGAATTTACGATCTATATTTGTGAGACCCCAGCCAACTTGGAACATCCCCGAATTCATGTTATGACAGGCCGTGAATCATTGTTATATAACATGCTTTAGTTTGCTGCGCTGCTCACGGAGCAATACATCTCATTCAACAACGGAATTAGATTTGATATGTGTCTGAGCTAAATTTGTACAGCTATAGATTTGTAGATGTAACTGTAGCTCGTACACTTTATATGATTGTACAACTTGTGTGTTTGAGCACAATATATTGTTTTTAACCAGATACCGGAGATTCAGTTGGGCAGCTCAAGCGGTGGCTGGAAATTCGGGGTCCGTTGAGACCTTAGGAAACGGGGTGGGGAGGCTCCAGGTTTCCAAGTTCCCAAGTGAAAAATAGTTCATTCGGAAACAATAGCTCCAAAGCAGACTAGGATTCTCTGGGCTCTCCAAATTGAGGGGTGGGGTGGTAGCCTGGCATTTTTCGGTTCCACCTGGTTCAAAACAGATGTCTGCTGCCAAAATTTTGGGCTACTGCGGTTCGTTGCCTCTTGACGATTTTTTGTTTCCAGTCGGTTGATCAAAATTTGTACACCTTGGTGCACTTTTAACTACTTTTGGCTGTCTGAGCTGAAGTTTGTGACGTCGACGGTGTAAACTAATATCTGTTCGTTTGTGCACTGTAATCTTGGTATAACTGGTATTATCACAATTTATTGCATGCTAGGGAGAAACATTCTGTTTCTGGTTTTGCTGTTTTTTGCTTGTCCTTTTGTCAATAAATTGTTATTTCAATAAAGTCCAACAATTTTACGGTAGCTGAGATGTCACCAACCTAGGCTCTTAGTATGGTATTGTCACTGCCTTAAATCAACCGATTATATTTGACTAGTTTTTTTGTTTTAGGCGAATTTCTTCGCGATTATCTTCTGTGGCAATTTATGGAAGACCGCGACACGGCAGAATCAGAATTCTTGGCCAGTGGAGCTAGTAATACCGAGGGTTGGAACGAAGCAGCACCAACGGACATGCCAGCAACGCTTGAGATTAATCAGGCATCATTGTTTGGTCGAGTTAGCGGTCGAAGAAACGATTCAATTACTTCTTCGGAGCGTGGATGGTTGCTCGAAATGGCGCTTGAGGAAGAGTTTGGCGGCTTCCTTTCTGATGTCGGCGACGACTTTGATGATTTCGGATGGTTCAATAGCGGCGGTGGAAACGCGTCTGATTATGACGACGACACCGGAGATGACGAATTTTCCTGGGCTGATTTGGATCGGGCATTTCAGAATACTAATATTATTAGCGGTGATTAGTTGCTTGATTAAACATTTCATTAAGGGAAATTGATCATAAGGTGGACGGATTTTGTCAACAAAAGCCGATGTGTACTAATTCAAGTCAAAAGTATCTGGGCTCTCCAAATTGGGTGGGTAGGGGGGCCCTGGCATTTTTCGGTTCCCCGTGGTTCAGAAAAAGTGCCCCCTGGCAAAATTTTGAACTCCCCCGGTTCACCGCCTCTTGGAAAATTTTTGTTTCCAATCGGTCCAAAGTACAAAAAATTTGTACTAAAATTCCGTTCTGAAACCAAAAATTACGCAAATTTTGCCAAAATTTGCTTCAAAATAGCTTTTCCTCTCAATCAAAACCGTTTTGGCAGTGTTTTTGACACGATTTTTAACCAATTTTCTCTTGGCAAAATCGGGCGGCTCCTGGTTCATGCCCCTGGCAAAATTTTCAGCGAATGGAGAGCCCACAGTATGTATATTTTAAGACAATCATGTTCACCAAATGTTTCACAATGGTGTTGTCTGTGCTTTGCTGTGTTTCATTTATTTGTAAAATCGGCTGTATACATGAGTTGTGAGCCGCTCAGCGAAGAACTACCATAGTTTTTTGGGACCAAAAATTTAAATTTTTTATTTCTTGTTGAATGAGAATAATTTTGGTATTACTTGACTGAAAATTCTATATACTCAAGAAACAAACGCCTGATGTGACGGTATACTTAACCCACGCCCCCCAACCATCTTATTTTGGTGTTAAGATTAAAAAACTGTACCGAACTTTTTCCGATTAACCGTAATTTGGCACAAAACTGTTCGCGAACACACACCTCTGTGATAGAAATCCAGCAAATTTGCGTTCGCGAAAATTACCGAATTTTTTGCGGACGAAAATCTACATGAATTGGGTTAGTATGGCTTTGTTCGCGAACACTGAGAGCTAAACAACATGACCGATTAATTTGTGTCGTCAGTGTTACTTTAAATTTGTTACTGAACTGAGACGAATACAAATGAAAAGCGTGTAAGCATTAGACAATCCTTTTCCTGCCAATTGGAAATCGTCAAAATTCTAATCGAATTAAGCTGTAATTTTGGATGTTAGTTTCTGACTTTGTCAATTTTCTGTTAGCGACAAACTGATGGAATTTTTGCATTTGTTCCGTAACTAGGGTTTGCGATTCGCTACCGGCTACTACAAAATAGGATCGTCGATGCTCGCAGCTTAAGTTTATTCTCGTATGATAGTGAAAAGTAAATAATATTTTTCTGTAAACTGTCAGTTCGTTTGTCTTTTTCGATAAAATGTGACAGGGCTACTACCCGTGGATGTGATCTGTACTTTGAAAGGGGTGATTTCTCAGTAAAAATGATGCGGCTCTGTTACCCATCGTGCCATTACTGTTTAAAATCTGTATACCAACATGACAGTCTCTTACTGAACTTTTACACTTTTCTTCGATTTATCTTTATTGGGGTATATTACCTGATCTACCTGCCCTCACGGTTGTGTTGCGCCTCCATGTTCAACATGTTTCTGCCACGAGCTCCATTGGTTTTCGGGGCGTCGTGACCATAGTGATGGTATGATTTCTAGTGCCCGTAGGAGACTGTGGATGCAGAGGTCGCACTCATTTAAGAACTCCCGCCTCCATTTCACAGGTGCATATTCTCTGGGGCGAGACCAAGTTGTTGGTACGACTGTTTGGATAAGGCGGTACGGGAGCCGATCTTGATTCGTACGGAGAGCATTGCCTAACAACCGCATTCGCTCATGTTGTATTGGTCGATGTAGCAGCAGTGTGCGATACATCCGGGGCTTCAGGTCGCAGTCGACACGCGATCCAGCTTAAACAGTCCCAGAGAGAGAGGGAGAGAGTTTCTTCATACCGCTAGCTTTGACTGACCATGTTCCACTGGCTTACAGAGATATCCGCCGAATGGCCATATTGTATATTTGCTATTTCGTCCGCAGTGTCACATCTTGCGATGGACATCGCAGCCCGCTGAATGCAGACATTGCTTTAGTATTCGGGGGTCAATTTTATTATCGGTACAACACTTACGTGTGATCGTGCTGCCTTGAAACGAAAATTTTGGGATAATCTTAAATGTTTACAATAAAGAAAAATTTCGTTAATGGCTAATTGCGCTGCTGTTGGTTAAGCCTATTAAGTTGGTGGCGTTGTTTACTCTGTCCAGCATTTACTGCTTGCACCCACAGTGATATCATTTGTGTAGTCGGCGTCTGTAAATCGTGGTCCTGACTTGTCATATGTAGGGCATCAGAGTCTGGCTTGAGCGACGTTGGTATTACCCAGTCCACTGTGAAATTATACAAGGTGGCCGAAAGGATGGAACTCTACCCCGAACACTCGTGCGTGCCTTAATTGAGCTCTACTCCAAACATTCGTGCGTGCCTCAGATGACTCCAATGTTTGTAGCACCGTCCGCAGAAAGAAGGCCTGAACGCAACCTTCACCATGATGACGAGTTTTTGAGGAACATCATCCGCTTCCATGATCTAGTAGAGTGACGGATGAAGTACCGATTTGAAGGCTGTCTTGACAGCGACAAATGTGAAAACAAGTTTATATAGTCTTTAGAATTTATGCAATGTTTCAAGAAAATGGCGGAAACAAAGTATATAATCAACAGTGCTTCGAACAGGCCGGAATCCGCATTGCTCTTCCCTGGTGTACGTTTTGCGATGATGTTCAAACCGATTCACTATTTAATGGCGTACACGATTTTGAAGGCAATATTCAAAAGCAAGATCCTTATGTATTTTGAGTAGAAAGATTTATCGCCTTTCTTATGGAAAGGTACTTTCATAGCAGTGCGTCCGTCGTTCGAAATCATTTCATGAATCCATATTTGTTTCAGGAGCTTTTCAATGTGACGCAACATATCAGTGTTAAGAACCTTGTATGTAGTATTCAGGCAGGCTCCAAACCGTCCTCTGCAGCACTTCGTCCGTTTCGAAGGCCTGTGATGGCCCTACTACTGTAAACATAGTCCAACATTACTTAATTCTATTAAGTAATGCTGGAACATGTTTGCAGTTGTCGATGTCGTAACATCCAGCGAACTGAAGGACAGTGTGCATTAATAGATCTTCTGGAGTCTCTCGATTCAGCAGCTGATCAAAGTGCTCCCGCCAGCGCATAGGTTCAGAAGGCGAACTGGCATTCACAAAGGATATTGAATCATTGGATTGCAGTAATTGTTTTGACTGGAGCCCTTGATATGCCATCGAGCAAATGCTCATACGACTAGCGATCTGTTACCTGTTTCTTTACGAAAGTAAACCAGTCCCTCTTCTAGGAGCTGATGTTTCTTTTGAATATATTGGGAGTCAGTGGCATGAACCCAAGTTTTCCTTTTACCACCGCGCAGTTGCTTCCAATTTTCAGTTTCGCTGAATATAAACAGTGCACAGTGTAATCTGACAACATGAGCAAAC
This sequence comes from Trileptium ribeirensis, assembly GCA_030248225.1. NCBI lineage: Eukaryota > Metazoa > Nematoda > Enoplea > Enoplida > Thoracostomopsidae > Trileptium > Trileptium ribeirensis. The sequence goes on along the minus strand of JASANE010009017.1, from coordinate 124,681 downwards.
CGCACACGACGACGTTTCTCGATGGAAGTGTCCAGCCAGCGGTGTAAGACGAATCTGTTTCTAGACTACTTCAGCATTTAATATTCTACCAAAGGGTGTACCGTATTCTTCGCTTGGCCCCTAGCTACGGCCTCCCCAACCCGTTGTTAGTGGTCAGAGCTGACTTTTGGGTTTCTGATCCCCAGCCTCGGAGGCCAAAGAAATACCGGAACCCGACGCTTCATTTTGGTTGTTACTCCTTTCTAGCGCCGTGGTGACTTAAGTCCTTCGGTGTCACTGTCGCACGCGTTATATGGGGATGTAATGGCACAAACCTTTCCCTGGACGGTTAATTGTATCTATCTGTAAACATTTCGGCATTCTCGAATCATGGTTTTGTCATTTTTGCCAGTAAAATTTTGCACAAGGTCACGAAATCCGGATTATGCGGAAAATTGAAAACTATCGAAAGACAACAAATACTGAATTTGTAAATTTTGCACACATGCTTTACCAATAGCACAAAGTTGGTGGTGTCAAAATTAGACTCGGTTACTGCATAAGTTTAAATATTCTATATGAGCATACATATTAAAAGCTATTTTGGGTGCCAATAAAATATTAGCAGGTATACCTAGCTAGTTTACTGTTCTATATACCTACCGTAAATAGCGTTCCATGTGTAATGGTGGCTACTAAGAAAACAACATATTTAATGACAAATATATATTTGCATCGATAATGTAATAGTTCTATACGTATATATATATCTATTTTCCATGCAATTGTAGCGGATAGTATCAGCATGACGGGGATGTGGTAGACCCCTCGATTTCAAAATTCTCCATTCTCAATTTTTGATTACGAATTTCCAAGTTTTCAATCGGTAGTACCACCAATCAACATTATGGTTTCCCAAATTCCCGACTGCAAAACACAGGTTTAAATTTTTCTCCAATACCTGATTACCAAATTCCCGACTTCCATGTCTTCAAACCTGAAATTCCGGATTTTCGAGTCTACAGTATCTCAATTTGCGGTTCCCGAAGTTCCAAATCCCAGATACTCAGATTCTCGATTACCAGATTTTCAATTCCTGATCCATAAATTCTGGATTACCAAATTCCCTCGTTCTCGAAATACCTATTTCCAAATTGCCACATTTTCGAGTCTCATATTCCCGTTTCTAATTCGTTAGACTTGATCGAAAAATTATGTGCTTCAATTTCCACAAAAATTTGTTAAGGTCTTGACTTTGGCCGCGGTATTTTAAATAACTCACTTTACTCTAGTGATTATTATGGTCCACATGTTTCATAATTTGGTTACACAGATCAAAAAATACCTCGCACAAAGTAGGATTTGCAGGGTAGACCAGACTGGTTTGTCATCAGTGCAAAGTCCGCGATATAACCTGTTCTCTCGTAGTAGGGGAAATACCTGTTCTGAAAAACGAATCTCGTTAAAATAAAAGAAGCTTTCACATAGGTACCAATCATAGGCCAGGAGCTCGACACGGAACCTGGGTGATTGCGGGTTATTAGCTTTTTAGCTTCAAAATTTGAACACGGCTACAGCATATTCGCTGAAACACATTTATCCGTTTGTAGCTAAGCTAAATCTGGAGTTTGAGTCCAGTCCGTGCAAAAAGATCTCCACCTGAAATGTGTAATAATATCATGTGTTAATCAGAACGTAGTGGAGGTTGTGTGTTGCAGGGGTGAAATCTTTTAAATTCCGCCTGTGTGTGATCGGCCATAACTCAGGAACGACTTAACCGATTTTCATGATCCTGGCTCGTGCTGTATTGTGTGATATCCGCATATAGCATATCGATGCATGCTATCGAGAGCTCATTGGTTGTGCATGCAAAAGGCATATGTGTACCTCTGCTTCACTACGTTCTTCAATCTCGATAGAGTTACTAGTTTAGTATATACCCAGCAGTTGTTGACTAAAATGGCGTGTAGATATGTTTCAATTTGGTTTTTGTGAAAAACGCTTAATGTGAGCTATATATAGTACTATTTTTTATTCCTCCTAATTGTGCATAAGTTGTTTCTTTCAGGTGTTGTGTGTATAATGCACTGATTAAGTTTCAGTAGTTTTTTATGTATTCTACTAGTATCTGGCGCTGACACCGATTTTAAACTTTGTTTCTCGTTTTCAACAGTTGATATTGTTTTAGGGGTGTATCGTTTTAATAAAATAAAGGTAATAACATTAAAGCTACTTGTTTAACAAGATTCGTGGCCTTTCACGTTTAAGAATTACGAGATACGCGCCAGAAATCAGTGGCCCTTCTAGTGAGCGAAAAGTGCTGTGCGATCCGAACAACGGATATTTTAGCTAAAACTGAATCGTGTGTTCCGAAGCTGAGATCAGTTATAGATATTGATGAATAAAAATTTTTTTCTTGTCGTTTTTGATAGCTAAATCACATCGCAATCGCCGTGATTTGCAGATATCTCTTGTATGTACCAGCCAGCTGTGTGCAAAAACAGCGGTGGAAGATTGTTTTATAAGTTATTGTTGAAGTTGGTTTTCCTTTAAACCGCGGGTATTACAATTTCGGCGTCAGATTTATCAACACAGCATTCAAACTTCAGAAGATTTCGTCGGCCAAGACTTCGTTCTAAAATGTAAGCTATTTTTCGAGGCTGCTTGAAATAGATTAAGCATTTGTTACATTGTGGAGGAAACTACAGCTTAAATAGAGAGTAGTACCACGGTTACGCGTACGCGTAACTGTGTTGTGTATGATTGCATATATAATGTGTTCAACCATATCAGTATCATTTAATGACACAAAATGAGCAATAAATTTCGTGAACAACCAGCACCGAAGAATTTAGATTTTTAAGACACTTCACAGAAAAATTTCTCAAAATAAATTGTATATGTCCGCCGACCGCAGCCGGAAAGTTACATGGCCGGTCGCTAACCGGGGCGGTCGTTTTTTCGGCCACCCGGCCGGTGTCCAACACACAACTATTGGGGACTTAGCTGGAGGAGCTACTGAGCAACAATTTGCTGGGTTGTTTTGAACAATTTTAGGGTTGAAAAACGAGCTTTGTGAAATAACGTCATGATAAAATTAGCGTTGGTGTTCGCATATATGTCTTTTTACTACTAACCGCACAGCCATGAACGTTGCAAGCCCCATGTCCTTAGGTCATACTTGTTCAAACCTGCAGATGCCGTACGTCATAAGGGTCAATGTTTGGAGGGGGTGCCAGTTTGAGTTTTGTTTTGGTAGTGGGGGGGTTTGTATTGTGTCGGGGTGGGGACATTTTAGCCCAGTTTGATATTTTTCACTTTACATTTCCGCTGCTTTAATATTTCCTGTTCGGTCGTTCTTGACCACCACATTGATTTATTTGATTTATTTTTGTCTGTATATGTGTTTATTGTATTGGTATATTTGTGTTGTGTAGCCTTGATTCCTGTTTCCTGGTTTGGCGTTTTGAGTGGGTAGTAGAAAGTGGGTTTTTTGTTTTTTTGTATTTTTTCATATTGTTAATGTGCATATCGCATTTTTTCGTTTATATTTTCGTTGTGTTTAAGTAATGTTTTATAATAAATATTAGTTAGCTGCGAAGCGATGAAGTGTGGTGTTGCGTATTACAAACGAGAATAGGTGTTCGTTGTAGAATAATGTAGTTCATTCCATTTGAAAGCGGTCGGTTACCGGATGTTAGTTTATTTTGAGGGACGTTGTTAGTAGGGCATTTTTTTTATTTCTTAATATTTTGAACGAAACGCCAAGTTTCTGTTCTTTTGGATGTTGACGGATGCTTGGTACACCGAATTAGCGATTGCCAATGGCAATTGACAGATGGATGGTGGTCGGCGCACTAAGTTTACTCATGCTTAATTTAAAAACCATAGTGTTTGCTGTTTGTGAAGTGTGGAGTGACATCCTTTGAACGACACGTAGGTAACCTTATCTGCTTGGAATTTCAACTGTCTAGCTTTCGTCCATGACGACTGAATTGTTTTTGGGCCTCGTCTGTGATGGGTTCGCATGAAAATTCTATGTGAATGGAACTGAAATTGCAAGATTATGAATATACGCGGGGGGGGGGCGGGGGGCGGAGAGGGAGAGGGGAAGGGAGGGGCGTATATTCACCGGATTGTTAAGTACAAATTCATAGCCTGCAGATGACCGTCTGGGTGTGGTGTTTTTTGTTGGGGGTGTGGGTTTGGTTGTTGTTTTTGGGTGTGGAGTTGGTTCTTTTTTTTGATTTTGGATGTTTTGCTGTGTGGTGGGGTTGTTTGGTTTTTCGTGTTGGTGGGTTGGTTTGTAGTGTGGGGGGGGGGGGGAGGTGGGTGGTGATTTTGATTTTTGTTATGTTAGTCTTGGTATTGTTTTTTTTCTTGTTTTTTTGGGGCTATTCAATTGTTTTTCGCGCTACGTGGCTTAGATGGTACTGTTTGGTTAACTGAATTTGTTGGCTGGTTGATGATATTTCACAATGGGTAACAATAACCCGGTAACAATAACCCGGTAACTCAATAGTGACCTGGCCGTGGTAGTGATCCGGTGAGTGGCCTAGTAACAAAAAAGCTAGTTAGCACTGCTGGGTTAACTGAATTTCTTGGCTAGTTGATGTAAATCCAATGCTAAATAGCGTTAACTTGTTTAACAGATAACCTGGTAACTCAATAGTGTCCCAGTGACCTGGCGGCGATAGCGATGTGGTTGGCGGTATTAGCCTAGTAACAAAACGATTTCCAAAGCAGCCAATGTATAATTGCGAATTCCTGTAAGAAACAGTCTTTAAAAATAGTTCCATTATCTTATGGGCAAACCGCTACTACAGACTCATTCTGGTTGGTTTTTCGGGGTTAGGACATGAGAAACTTAAAGGGGTGGGTGTTTAAGTTAAATGGAAGTCATTTTGGGTCTTAGGCTATACCTTCGCCCATCCGGAAAATCGTCTAACTTGAAGAAATTTTTGTTTGATTGAAAATTTGAGGATACTGCGGTAATTATGGCTCCACTCAGCTTGACAAGGCGGTTCAGAAAATTATACATTTCGACCATGTTTATGACAAATTTTTACGTTACCAATGGCTGAGCCAAAGCCGTTATTCCATAAACCGTTTGAGTTGATTTTGCGCCATTCGACTCAGCTTGTCAATGCGGTTCGAACGATACCTATATCTTGAATTTATAAATAATATTTCTGCGGATTAAAAACCACCTATGTCACGTCCTCAGCTGAGCTCGATTTTCTCATTGTTATCTCTGCAAAGTTGGTAGCGGTGGGAAAATTTCTACAGAGATCTCTTAACTTCATTGGATCGCCGCCTTTGAGGATCCATTTCTTACTGCAAGTTTTTCGAGAAGGTATCGAATACAGGCACGGTGCTCGTATTAAATTTTGTCCGAGCACAGCAAAATAATGTCCGCTGAATACTGAAGTTCCTTCCTGGAACTTCTTTTACATGCAACATTCGGTTACGCTAAAAGGGTGCCCAAAATCTTCCACACTTGTCTTAGTATACATTCTTTGACGTACTCACCAATTGCTAGGCTCAGTTTTAGTGCGGGTGACCCTAAACACTGCCGCATGAGTTAATATCTGTTTCGCACAACTTTGAGCAAGCTTTTGTCGTAGTTATGTGTTGAACCTGTATCGTTTGGGTGCGACCCTCGTACGCAAGCCACTACGCTATTTGGGCTGGTTAAGGAACACCGTAAAGCGAGACAATGATAAGGACGGCAGGAAATGTGTATTGTGTTGCTTCAATCAGATACGTTTTACACTATTTTAATGTCTTGGAGTGTTGCAATGGTTCGGTCTTTCATGATTATGTACAACGCAAAGTAGCCCAACGCCTGTTTACCACCATTCTGGTTGGATTCTAGTTGTGACTTTAAGGGAACCGTCGTTGGGGAGCATGGTTAGTCATATACAGTCTGCTTCTTTTCACTAATCATTTTATGAATAGTTTGGTCTTACAGGTATATAGGTATAATTAACTAAATACTGCCGTGTATATTTATAATTAAAGTTTGCTTCAGTATATAGAAACGGTGTTTGAGCGGGATTATCTAAATAAATTTTTCAACAGGTTGAGTAGTTTGAATTTAGAGCGTCTATATACTCACCTTGACTCAACGTTATTAGTACTCGCAAGTTTACTCACTTCGCGGAGTATCAAATATCGCAGCCCCAATTCTGGGTGGCTTAATGATTGCGACCTGATGCAAAGAAAGTGTTCCGCGGGTTTGTGCTGGAGTTCCAGGTTAAGGTGGTCAGCACACGAGAAAACCGTTCTCTCGCTGTATTGGCCCGGCGCATATTACTAACGTGTCTGGTGCGAGGCTATACAAAGACCCTCCTTGCATGAATCCCTTCTATAACAGACAGACCGCGCATAAACTGCATATATTCAGGGTAACATTTAAAGAAATTGGAAAAGCCATGACAGTTGCGGATAAGCTCTGTGTCGTTTTTGATGTAGCGTTCGATACGTAAGCGATACCGTTCTCGCTTTGCCGGTGGGGGTTGTTCACGGTAACATTTAAGAAATGAGGAAAACCGTGACAGTTGCGGATGAGCCCTGTGTTTTATCTGATTTACCGTTCGGTACCTAAAGCGATAACGTTCTTGCTTTGCCGATGTGAGATATTCGCGGTTACATTAATGAAATAAGAAAAGGTATGACAGCTGCGGATAAGACCTGTGTCCTATTTGGTTCAACGTTCAATAGCTAAAGCGATCCCAGTCTCGCTTTGCTGGTGCTTGACGCAATTCAATTTTGCCAATCACACACCATTATAAAATAGTCGGGTTGTTTATTTTGCAGTGCAATGTTCAAATTTAAAATTTGCAGACTAAGCAATCCATATTCTGTTATGCATACGAAGTAGGACCGGGTCATTTCCGACGTATACCAGAGATCTCTGAATGGCTAAACACCGCTACGAGCATCCAGCTAGCTTTGTTTTGTCAAAGTAACTTGACGATAAACAACCCCTACAGGGTCATGATTAAAAATTCTTGTTATAATTATTTTTGTACCTACGTCTTACGGGCCAATTTCTTCGATAATATTTTTGATTGGTTTAATTAAAAATTTATTGCTGTGTATGGCTGGAGCAAAAATGTGGAAACTTAAACCGGAATTCCGGTTCCGGAATGCTTTTAGCCTCAAAATTTTCGCCTATGTTGTGGGATGGCGGTTTTGTCGCCATCCAATCGCTGTTAGTAGTCGACCGCCCACTTTTTTCGTGTTTTCCCTCGGCGTCCAATTAGGGATACTTCCGGAAACTTAAAGCTGACAGCTACCGTAAGCCATCGTTGTCCTTAGGGAGAGTCGGCTTCAATCGAAATTGCCTACATCAAATTTGCACCCTCCGAATAATCGGAGGTCAGGCATTTGCGAATTCAGCCCACATTTTCCCATGAAATGTGAGCTCTGAAGCTTTAACTTCCCGCAACTAACGACGAATGTGCGTTGAAATTCAAATCTAACGCACTTTTCCTTAGAACAATTTCCTGTCCCAGATTGGTTGGGTCACCAGTGGCGATTTCCGGGACATTTGATCTTCAATTCAAATCTATTTGTTCTTTAGACTGCCTAATCGTTTGTTCATCGTTTGAATCAGCCGCGTAGCGTCCCATGCGACGACCAGCAATCGAATCCGAACGTGAGACGTTAATTATCCCAGCAACTTGGTACTTCGTCGTCGGCCCATATCTGCTGCGTTGTCTTTGATATCTCGGCATGCCGCCCATCCAATTAAGCTAATCGCAATTTGGAAGATTACCCTTTTCACGAGGACACCTCAGAACATTGAGAAAAACCATGTTCTTTCGCTATTTCCAACTGATCACGCTGGCTTTCACACCTCTCGGGTGGGGGACCGATGACGGGAATGTACCCATCTCGGGGCTGGAGATAAAGCATCCTCCAAGGGACTACTAACTGGTCGGGGACGCTATTTTGGGGCCTTGGGAGATCCTAAACACATCCCGCTTCCTTTCCGAACGTCCATTAAGGAAAATTCATACGTCTTGTCCTCGTCCATCCGATTCTTGCCATGTCCTTACATACATACATATATACCTATATACATACACATATACAAACACACACACACTAGACATAACGGAGACCTGAGCGAGAGCGATGTAGCCCAAGTGCACAGCGACCGACCAAAGAAATCTGTTAGAGAGAGCGAAGGGAGCGGGACAAGGGGAATCCAGGGGGATTTTCGAGGGGTTGGGGTGAGATTCGGTCCAAGGACGAAAAATGGGGCCGATTGATACCAAACACGAGGGGGGTGGACGTAATATTGGGGCGGGACCCACATCTGGGTTCCGACATATATAAGTACGTAGGGCTTTAGGGGGCTCTCCCGCCTTAACGGTTGGGCGCAACTACGCCCGCCGGGCATTGTTGGACTCGACATTGAATGGCAATTCGAATGAGGGGTTATATCCTTATCCGAAAGGCAGGGGTAAAAGGGGTGCTAAAATCAACACGACTAGAGAGAGTGGCAATGATGGTAGGGGCGCTTTCGTCGGCCGTCCCTAGTTAACGGAGCGACTGGGGATCACCCGCCGGGTATTTTTGGAGACGCCTCAACGAGACGAACACAACGAGGGGCAGTTCGCCCGTTTTAGAATTAAGAGAAAAATTTCGGATTATTGGCGCCCACTAGTGGTTGGCGGCAGAAACTGGGGCACTTTGAGTGACCTCAGCTGGTTAACGGAGAATCGGGCAAAGGTCCGGCGCACGTCGTTGGATTTCTCTAGGTAAGATTAGCAGAATGAGGGGTCGCATGCACCGGTTCAGAAATGGGGTGTGACAACGGTGATGCAGGGGTGGGGGAGTCGTATCAAGGCATGTTACAGCGGAATAATAGGACGAAAATGCCAGTTTACCTGAGATATGCTCAGGGGAAGAAAAACGTCCAAGGTGGTAAGGGAAGGCACAGGGGCCTGGTATTCATACGCAGTGAACTTTAGGGGAAGAAAAACGTCCAAGGCGGTAACGGAAGGCACAGGGGCCTGGTATTCATATGCAGTGATCTAATGGACACATATACATACATACGTACATATATAGTATTGTATAAGTATAGAAAAAGTAACGGTCCTGTTTCTGTCACGACAACCCAACTTAGCGTAAGTCTTCGGGTCTGGGAACCGTCCGTCGTCTTCGTCCGGTTCCAAGTCCTTTTCGTCAGTTGGCGACTGACGAGCATGCAGGTACCACCATATAGGTCCAAATAGTTTATCCCTACGTTTAATGTAAGGTATGTAATTGACGAAGTTCGTTCCCTCTTACCGTTGGAAATGTGGCAGGTATATGTGTTCACCAGTGTCATATATATACCTGTTCAGGGCGTTGCAATCGCACTCGCGGTCTGCATGCATAAGCGACTCTAATTAAGGTGTCGAATTCCTCGACTTCTGGTAAACCACCATATCTCTGCCTAACATTCGTCGGTAGTGTTCTGGGTCTAGTGATTTCAGGTGTACCAGCAGTGGCACTCGCCGCGCCAAGGGCGGGCGGTGTCGGAGCGTTCGGGGGTTCCTGTGGTAGCCTAGGCCTAACAGATGGATCGGGTGCAGATGAAGGTCCAGGGATTGGTTCACTAGCGGGTTCTTGGTTTGGGGCTGGTCCAGTTGGTGCTCCGGGAGCAGTTGAGTGTCTCCTGGGTAATTCGACTCCTTCAGGCCACGGGTCGTCCACATCTTCGCAGAAAATAAAACGCGTCGGTTCTGCTAAAGGATCGTAACCAGGTCCTCCGAACATACGATACAAGCGTTCTCGAACGTACTCGGGTGGTAGGGTAACGGGAGCGTCCTGGAAAAGCCCCATTAGCTGTGGCGTAAGTCATTTTCAAGCTTCTTCAGTAGGAAGTCTCCGCGGTGGTCTAGCAGGGGCTTTGCCCTTGCCACGATCCTGTCCTTTTACAGCGACAGTAACCATTCGGGGATGGTCCCGTTCATCGTATTCGGCTTCGTCTGATGAATCGGAAAATTCTACCTCATGTCGGGGATCGCGTGACAGTCCATCTGCATTGGCATTAGCCTTACCTGGTCGATATTCAATATTGGAGCCACCGAATTCCATCAATAATTCGTTACGCCATTGGGCCAAGCGCGAGTTTCGCGGCGGTTTCTCGAACAGTGCCTTAAGCGGCTTATGATCAGTCTCGACATGGAATTTGTGTCCGAGCAGGTAGTGCCTAAAATGTAGAGCGGCCCATCTGATGGCAAGGGCCTCGGTTTCGATGGCGGTATATCGGCGCTGGTAGTCCACAAGTGATTTGCTCGCATAGGCTATTGGCAATGTCCCTTTATCGGTCTTCTGCGAAAGCACTGTCCCGCGGGCATATCCCGAAGCGTCCGTTTGAAGTATGAAAGGCTTGGAAAAATCCGGGTATATGAGTAACGGTTCGTGGACCAACGCCTTGCGTAGCTTTCCGAATGCTTCCTCGCATTGTGGCGTCCATTTAAATTCATTATCTTTCATTCATTCAATTCATTCTGGCTCGCAGATCTCTGAATAATGCGGTATAAATTTGTGGTAATAGCCTACAAGTCCTAGGAAGATTTGTAATTGTTTGAGAGTCTCGGGTCGTTTGTAATTATCTATTGCGGCGGTTTTCTCGGGGTCCGGTTTAACTCCTTCAGACTAATGATGTGTCCAAAATGTTTTAACTGTTTCTGTCCGAATTGGCATTTGGACATATCAAATACAGTGATGAGGTCCGCTAAACGTTGTTCAAATGTGAGTGAAAAGACCAGTATGTCGTCTGTATAGATGTGGCATCGTTCCCATTAAAATGATCGACACGCACCTTTGAAAGGCGCCTGGTGAAGAGTTCAAGCCGAAAGGTAGAACATTATATTCGTACAGTCCGTGGACAGTGACAAAGGAGGTCTTCTCCTTGGTTTCGGGGTCCAATTCTAATTGCCAAAACCCTTTGTTGAGATCCAAGCTGGACATGAATTTTGTTTTGGCAGACAACCCAGTATGTAGTCTATTCTTGGTAACGGGTACAAGTCGCGCTCAGCGACTACATTAAGTTTGCGAAAATCGACACATAGACGCAGGGTGCCATCACATTTGGTGACATACACTATGGGGAATCCCAAGGTGAATCGGATGGTGTTATAAGACCTGCTTCTACCATATTGTTTAGTTCCTCTAGCAAGGGTTCTCGCAGTGAGTGTGACATGCGATAAGACACCTGTTTAATGCACTTCGCGTCCCCGGTGACTATCTTATGCTGGTGTACACCAAACCTTTCCTAAATCGAACGGGTCTACACTAAATATGTCTGGATCTTCGGAGATAGTTGTCTTCCACTGTTTCAGTTCATAGGGGTTGAGTGTAGTTTGTCCGAAACAATTTTGCTCAATACCTGTATGGATCGTTCGGTATCAGTTCCCTTCTTTTGCTCATCTATAACCTGTACTACATTGTCTCGTGTAACCCCGATGTTGTTACACTGTTTAACGAGTCGAGGACGTCCGAGCTGGAGCAGACGTTTGTTACTGTCATAAAGGAGCTCGACCTCATTGTCGTCAAGCATCTCAATGTGTCCTATTGTTTGGCCTGCCGGTATGGCAACTGATAGGTTTGCAAAATTCATCATTGCTACTGGGATCATGCGTTGACCAGAGAGCACTAGAGCTTGAGCTATGGCGATGTCCCTAATGAAGGGGTCTGGTACAAACAAAGCTTGGCCAGTGGGCTGTTGAGTGATCTCGGGAATCGCGTTGATAAATAACTCCGTGTTCGGCGATATTTGTGTATATTTCCTAGACACTACATTAATAACTGGTGGTCGATAGTCCCCTTGGTCGGCGAAAGGCGCCGAACAGTTCTCAGTCCCTTTTGATAAATCCAGGCAACGGTCTTTGAAATTTATGGCTACGTATGGTAGTAAAGCCACGAAGTCGGTACCCAGGATGCATTGACACGGGGTATCAGCAGTTACTTGAAAGTCGTAGCGTGTGCTCAGCGACCCTATAGTGATTGGTGCTTTCACTACTCCGCTTATTTTCAGTTCTTGTTGGGTAGCCGATACGATCCGAGTGGTATTGGCGTCTCGGGCAGCCAGAGCTTGGGACGTAATCGAAACGTCAGCTCCGGTGTCTACAACTGTCGTGACTGGAGTGCCAAGTATGGTTGCATTGATGAGTAATGGAGTATTGTCGGCATTCATGGTGTTTAACTGTCTGGTGAACATACCTTGACGGGGTCCGCGACGTAAGTCACGGGTGGGGGAAGCAAATAGTTCGTCGACTTCGATAAAAACAAGTTCCTCTTCAGATGAGGCACGTGTTGTCAATAGTCTGTTGGAGCGACGCGGGGCACGGTTGGACACAACGGATACACGCGGCGCCCCCGAAGGTACAACGGTGACCGCGGTCGGCGAAGGTCGATCTGGGCGGGGGCTGATGTCTTCCTCAGGTGGGGCACTCGGAAATCGCTTTTCCGCTCTAATCCATCTAATTGCTTTTCTAGGATTACCGTCAGTTTTAATAACTGTTCGCGGCATGGGAGCCATCGGGGTATATAGTACCCATACTTAGGCGAGATTTTACACTTAGTCATACAGTAGACCAGGCTAACTATGCTGATGATGATTCTGACGATAAAATAAGGCGAGAGCCCAGCGTCTTCCAGAGCGGGGAAGTTAACCACCCTTTGTACTTATTCCCTATCTGTGCTGCCTGTAAATTTGTTACCTTGGCATAGTCGAGTGAGTTCCAGTTTAAAGGCCTCAATTTGAGGCCGGAGAGCCGGTCAGTGGTGATGTTCGGTCCGAATTTGATCGTGATCTCCTCAGGCTTCAACATACTAGTCAGCACTATCGATCCTATAACCAACTGTGTATAGTTTCCGTGCGGAAACCATAAAATTCCGTTAGGCGGGACCTTTATAGCTTTGCCCAACGTCACGTGCGCGGGCTGCCTACGATTGGTCAGTATAACTTCAGGTTCACTAGTCCTAATTAGGACACCTTGGATGGTTGTGTGCACGGCGGTGTCATTGGCGAGGGGGCCGATCAGTGAGCGATTGCTGCATGCATGCTTGATGGACTCGGGCACAAGTTCACCTGCGATAATCCACTCTAGACAATTGGTGCTGTGGTCGGTCAACAGCGCGTGTGGTTCGCAAAAAGCAATTCCGGGCCTTTGCTTGCATGCTCCTACGTTCAGTGATTCAAAGCGTACGTGGCCCAGTCGGGCTGCGTATTGAGGTAGCGGCAACCCCAATTGTGTCAGCAAGCGGGTGCATTCCAGCGGTGTTATAAATCCGAAAATAAGGTCAGACATCGCTGCGTTTAGGCAATGGTAACTGTAGAATGAACCCAAAGCGAAATGCTGTTAGGTCCACACTCACGGGCATAATGCGACCAAATTGATAGGCTAATCTAGGTTCCCGCATGAGGAAAGTTTTAGACATGCGTGGGTCCATGGCGAATAACTGTCGTAACATAACGACGTCTATTACGGCAGGGGATAGTACGCCGTTTAGCATGGATTCCATGATGGCCTGTACTGACGAACGCATATTGGCTCGAATAATGTGATTGATTAACTGGTGGTGTACGTGTGTGATCTCTTTCTGATTAGCACATCGAACTTGTTCGATCATGGAGACCACCTCCTGCATGCTGTGGTGTAAAAATGCGTGTAAATGTCCTCGTTGGCTCGGGTCAGTTGTTTTATTGCCTTAGTGTTCCGGAAGGAGACATCATTGGTCTCACGCATAAATTTCTCGAGGACAATTACCTGCTGTCGAACATTATTAATATAGACCCCGTTGGCGAAAGCCATTCCCAGACACAAATAGCCGGAAACGGCGCCAGCGGCGGCTGCGATTAGGCTAGCGAAAAGTTTTTCCCTGCGATTGTGAGGTTGTTAGTTGCTCATTTGCTACGTAGAAAGAATGTACAAGCAACGAGTAATAGTTGGTTTCCAATACGCCATGGTAGCATCATCTTGCTCACGTTCTAAGGCGCTTATGGTCTTGTGCAGCTGAGGATACTCTGTACAGTTTGCTTTTCTACAGCAATCGGCTCGGCAGGACCCGTTGGCTTCATAGGTCGGACAGAAATCGCTCACAAAGGGATCTGATTTGCGTTCCCAAGTTCTCTTAGTGATAGCTGCAGTACCACTGGTAAGTGCGTAGTCTGGTCGGACTTGATCACTAAACCATGTGGTTCAATGACAACGCCTATTTGACGGTTCACAAAAGCACCTAGTCGCGAAATTGTGTCACTGAATGCGAAAGCGTAGCGTGAGTGGAGCTTAGTGCCGAGAGCCAAAGTAACATTATGATAGTACATACTCTCCACATAGCCATAGGGTGTCCGGGGCCATCGTTGAGACCAAGTGGGGAGAGTGGAGCCACACTTCGGGTAGGTTCCGGGTCACCCTCATTGTTCACAACTTCTCCATTGGTCTTGCTCATGGCTCCCCCGTCTAATTGTTCGGAATTTTCCTCAGATAATCCTGGTCGTTCAGCGCCGTCCTCTTGGGAGTCGGCTTCTGAGGTCTCCTCGGGTGACTTCAAACATTCGCCCATCGCTAGGGTCAACTGCTCGTCCAAGTCCTGAGTGGAACTACTAATGGTATTGCGCTGAAGTGTGCAGGGTTCGGAGATCAAATAGTCTACTTCTACGTGTTCGCCGATTGGCATTCCACACTCAATTTGGAGCAGATTAACGCTAACAGGGCGTCGCAGGAGCTGTAGGCGTGCGCACAGCAACACTAATCGATCACGCCTTTGGGATTCGTCGGCGAACTCCGTGTTACTCATCGCGTGCTGAACAAAAGTAGTTATTTGGCTCCTTCACTACCCTGATTTCTATAGATAAATTCAATCAACTGGGGCGCTTCACACATCATGTCGTGCAAGTCAATATAAGCGGCACGGGAGAGGGGCTGCATTCGGGTCGTCTGAATACCGACATAGTATCGCCAGTTAGGTATTATGTACCCGTCAATACGGATAAACGTGCAAGCTGTGCTCAAAGTACCCTAGTAATTCCATTTTCCACGGTGGCCGACAAAATAACAGTAGGGACTGACGCTCGATGTTGGTCGGGCATGACTTTTCTTACACTCGTGGCACATTGGGTGCATACTCAATTCCGCCTCAAATTCCTTCTCCATGACCTACTGGAGCGTGTGGCCATTCACGCATTGACCCACCAGTTCCATGAAAAGTTCCAACGAGGCAAGAGCTACTGGATCGAGGTATAATTCAGTAACGCGGTGATCGATGGGAGAGGCCATGCCTAGGATGCTGCTTATCATAGCGGAATCTCGTTGATGTGCCGCATCGGTACTACCTTCAAAGCGGACATCGAAAAGTCTGCTTAAGTTGTTTAGTTGTTCCATGGCGAGCACAACTCTTCGATAGAAAGGAGTCTGCGATTGTAGTACTGCAGACTGTCCAAGGTCGGCATGTATTTCACCTACTCTAAAGTTAATTGGTATAAGGCATTCCTTAACGTAAGGGATCGAATTCTCCGTTAACTCAATGCGAGGGTATTGGTAACTTGAAGTCTCGGCATGATCAGTGGAGATGGTAAACAGGGTGTCCGGTCCCATTAGTCGGTTTCGTTCATCCCCTGTTAGTAGTGCGAATGTGTCCAAGTTCAATCGGAATATCGTTAGTAAGATAAAGTCCATATGTGTTCAGCAGTTGTTAGTCCAGTCGGTGTAATCATTCGACGTTAGCGTCTCGCACAAAGTAAAGTAGGTTTCCTCGTCCCATATACGCGTCTGACTGCTCGCTAGTTATGCTTACTGATTCTTCCGAATTACCCGGGGACATACTCGGTCTCCCTTCGACGGATTCATCCTCGGCTGTCTCAGGTTTTACGCGTGGGCTACCCGAATTACCCGAGGGCATACAAGGCACCTCTTCGACGGGTCCCAAAATGTCACTAGAAATGCTGGACTAAGAGTGTGGAATTACCTAATTTACCCAGGCGCATACGGGGCAGCCTTTCGATAGGATCCTCCCCCGCAATATTATCACCATACAGGATGGCCAATTCGGCTCACCTATTTCTCACTAATATCGCTATTCTCATCGGTGATTTCACTCGATTCACCCTCACTATCGGTACCATCGGCGTCCTCAGAACCGATAGACGATTTACTTGTTCGCAAGGTCAAATCAATGCCGTCGTCGGATGGTACTCGAGATAGCCCATGATTACGGCGCCTTTACCACGCACCTTCACGGTGCCAGTCTTGTATATCGGGGTAGGTTCACCACGATACCAATCAGCGTTAGGATCTTCCCAATTTGCCCAAACTTCTTCGTCGCTCAACAGACGCTCCTCGTGATATCGCTGTCGTCTTGCACATCGTAGCTATCATCGAGATCGTCTAGTGCAGCAGTTACTTTATACCCAAGCCCGTTGTCCGGTTCATCCTTGGAACCATTGTGTTCCTGTGGGGTACCCTGACTTAGATTAGACACTTTCGCTTCGCTTAAGGAGTACGCAACGCTCGCTTCGGATCCGTTTCGTTCTAATAGGAGTTCAACCGACTCCCGCTATTCTCCACGTTTCTGATCAGCAACATCATTAGTCACATTAGCTTCATCACGCAAGTCGTTGAAAGAACTCAGCTCAGCATGGGGAACGTCACTGCGCGCTTCAGCAACGGTGGGCTTAATGGGATCCTCATAATGTGATGGACGATCTTCTTTTGCCACCCCGCCATCAACATTCCCGTATCTGGGCAGACCCCGGGCAATCATTTCAGACCCAACGATCATACACGCTTCCTCGGTGTCAACGGTCGCGAATCGTTCACTACCTCCACAATGATATGGGTGACAAGGGCGGCCCCGGTCAGCATCAAGGAAAGACCCAATGACCGTGGAACCCCTTGTCAATGCGGTCGGGAAAGTCACCTCAAGTCCATCAGTATTATTATTCGCCGGTACAAAATAACATGCAATTACATCAACTTCACTTTCATTATCATCCTCCCAGAATTCGCTAAGGCTACAAGTGCGACCTAACTTAGGCAAGTCTTCACAGTCATACGACACACAATTTTCAGACGCACGCAAGGGACGACCCACATACTGCATCAGACGACCTATAATTTAGAACGGAACTAGGGCTGGGCGACTCCGAGAGGGCCCTAACAATGTACGCCACAAACTCCATCGTTCCTGGTCGTTCGCCGACCTCTAAAAGCTCCATGGGTGCCTCACGGCGACCCGAATAAATCTACGTTTTCTCAAGCCATATCCATATCATCGGCTACCTTGCCGGAGTAATCATTATCAACACTTTCCATACACACTCTCGGATGGCCAGCTTCAGAGGAGAAAAATAATAACAATGGCTCAATTACAACATCATCCTCACTCACACTCTCTTTCGATCATCTCCAAAGAGCTGGGGGGTCCCTGATTCCTCCTTGAGGTGACTTCACATCAAAACTAACACTTCCTTTACCATTACTCAACCCATAATTTTCATCACGACCATCTTCCAGTTCCTCATAAATTTCCATACTACCACCATTATCTTTCAATGCAGTTATAATTCGTATGTTCGCGTCAGGTCCGGGCCGGACCAGTTTGATCGATGGGTCGACCATTCGCTCGCTTCGCTGTTCACAAACTTGACTTCGCTCGCTCGCAGTCATATACACAGTTGGATCAACACCTACGCCAGATGCGTCCGAACATGACATATACAATCCCTCATCCCAATATCCTTCTTTGTTGTATTTTAGAGTTTCGGTGCTATATACAGTGCTGATAGAGTCGTCCATGTATGGATCGGCGTCCGCGTCCGTCAAACCCAACTTTATGACATCGGGATCGTCGACTGGCTGGACCAAACCATAGCTCCGTGGGGGAGGCGCGGCATCGACCCACGGAGTGGTCGTGATCACGTTCAAGTGCCTCTCAGTAGATGAAAAAAGCTGCTTTGGAGCCCTCCGACCGAAGCGGGGGATATCTAGGTCAAATGCGGAGGATAGTCTTTGCGGGGTGATTAATGAGCGGGGAGGTTATGTAGGTCAAATGCGGGGGAGAAAGCGGTGGTATTATAGTATGACATGTATTTATAAGAAAATTATTTGTGATGTATTCTTAATATTGTCTTTTGCACTTTCATGTTTGTCAAATATTGAAAAGCACACAAAGCGTTAACTCTACAATCACAGCATGGGTTAGTTTTGTTTTGTCATCGGAAGACACAAAGTGAACAGTCGGCGTTTTCTGTAGATTTATATTTTAACAGTGATGATAATGATAGTGGGTTTTAGAAATAGTCTTATATAGAAAATGCTGACGGGCTGGGCTTTGTTGCCACATTGTGCATGAAATAAATGTGATATAAATATTTCGATATAAACTGATCGACGAATAACTGTTGTTATACAATAATTCTGAGCGATGCAAGTATATAGTAACTAGGAGTTTTAAATAAAGTTTGAATACTGGTGCTATGTTCAGTACAGTAATTTGGGTTAATGATGATGTACCACTAGAAAGATACTTTTTTCGTAATAATATAATTATAACAAGATGGCTTTGGTCTTTTGATTCCGCCGACAAAAAACGACGAAAACAGTTTATACACCCTGAAGTATAAACGTCACCTTGCAATAAGTAAATGTTAGAACAAGTATTAACGAAATTGGTTGTATTTGTGACTATTGTGAAAACATAATATCATTATGTGGTCCAATAATTAAAGAGGACAGCGTTTACAAGAAGTCTATGCCACACATATAGATACAGTAATATATATTCATATAATTTGTAGTGATCATTATAGCAGAGACATCAGAACATTCATGGTGTGAAAATTAATGGTGTTAGGAACATGAACAGCTCAGGAATCTCAAAAATCATAAAATTGCTGGACGGACAACTTTGCACTTTATTAGTTAAATAATAAAAGCAGCGTCAGAATGCGATGCAGTTGTCTGCGTTATTTTAATCGGTGTTCATGATGCGTTGTAGGTTGCTCATTTTTCAAACATACGTACTCAACTGAATTTCTTGGTTTCACTATGTTTTGTTTGCGATATTATGTATATGCTAAGCTAGAGAATCTCAAGCGATAACACAGCTGCTCGTATATGTGCATAAGTAGTTAAGTTATTTGAGTACTTTCGCTCTATCTTGTCCAATCTAAAAATGAACATGTTTCACAGTTTAAGGCTTCCTGGATTGTATGGTACGCGTGTTGTTGGATACTTTCCATGCAATTCGTAAAATGCATCGAGATTCGTAAATGGGCATTTCGACACGTTGAAAATGGTGCCCAAATCCAACAGTCAATGCACGTATTATAGACCTGGCTTGATTTAGTTATACACTCAATTTATAATGACAAATTACAATCGTTAGGTTTCCACCTTAAGTAATAGCAGACGTTAATTATAACTGTTGGGTTTCTATCCTAGATAATTACCACCATTTATACTCTGCTGGGCAGCGGTTTCGAAGTAATTGATTGAGCTCAGATTTGGTAAATTCATAGAAGCTACTTCTGTCTATGTAACGCCACTATCAGAAACCTTTTGGTTTTCTTTGGTTTAGTCTGCCAGTAAGCGAAAATAAGGCATCCAAAAGATGTTTGGGACTCAGAGTAAATTTTACCGTTGCTATACATATAGATATATATGGCTTGATGTTAAGGGGAATATAACTTTACAATTCATGCTCACTTTGATAGCACAATATAATATTGCCTCAATAACTAATACACTATTTAGATAGGAATCAATCGGATCACGTTCTGGCGGAGTAGCCATATAACGGAGGTACAAAAGTTCTGATGTGTTTGAAAAAGTGGTATTTATGTTGAATTCGAAGAGATACTGTGTTAAAACACTGTACTTAGGTTTTCTGGAGAAATAAGCTAGCAGCTGCTATTCCATTTACCTACGAGCTTATCCTGGGCTCCATTAAGTAGCAAGTTGACCCTTGGGTCTCAAGGTTAACTTTTAACTATTAACCTTTTAGAAGTTTAAAGCACCACATATGGAACAGAATAAGGGTTTAACTCAACTCTGTTGTCAGATTTAACATATGACCTCACGTAGAGGCTCTACAGGCATAATCAACTCATGGTTTAGAAGTATATACGCAAATACGTTCGCAACTGAATTCGCACACGCACCAGTTGCTAGTCAGAAACTTATGCGTTTCATGCCCAATTTATTTTGTTTTATTATTTATATTTTTAAACACAGCTTATTTACCAGGGTACCAAAACTAGCAATGTAATTTAAACTACATCATTAGATACTAAAAAATTACATAGTGGTGGTGGTTAAAGGGCATATATAATCATTTACGTGCTTAAAAATTATTTTCAGCTTTTTTGGAGCCGTGCAGGCATGGGGACTTCGCTGCACACGGGCAACCCCCGGTGATGCAGGAGGTGATCGACACCGTCAGTCCACATGTCAGGTGCCAAACTCCCTTGAGGGTCGACCGTTTGCGTTAGGCTCAACGGATTCCCCTCCTTTTTTCTTGCTTGTTCCCATCCCTTTAGCATCCGCGACTACGCTGGACAAATAGTCTCAGGGGCGATACGTTCGATCCACCTGGGCGATGTCTGGATTCCGATGCTACTGGGCCTCCACCAAGCAATTATAGGGTCGAAAGTCTGATACTACATTGAATTACATGAATAATTTTTGCTATATATCTATCTCGCAGTTGCTAGAAATAGAATTTTTCGGAGATTTATACTTTGTTTAAAACACTGAAGACAACGGATCTATCGAATCCTTTTAGCTGCTTTTATTCTCAGCTGCGCTAGGGTTTATGGTTCGAAATTCCTTGTAAAGTATTCTACCTTGGTGTCACATGCATAATAGGAGTATTATTTTGATATTTTCCTATGCATCTTGGTCTACTATTGTGGCTTCCATTTGAGGACCAGTTTTCAGGTCCACGTCTTTAACCTCATTTGGGACAAAATCAATTTTCGGGCTTTGTATGATAAAGGTTTTGTGTTAATTACACAGCTAATAAATATATTGTATAGTTTGTGTCATTTTTAGAATTTCCTCACTTTTATACTGATGCTTCTGCTATTAAAGTTTTTTCAGGACGAAAACCAAGAAGGCGTCGCTTCATCCTTGGATGTGATGATGATGTCCAAGATGATATGGATCATATTGGATACAAGATCCGATTTATCGATTCGTTCCAGTTTCTACCATCCTCACTTCAGACACTGGTTGATAACCTCAAACAGGATGGAACCGATTCCTTCCAAGCAATGACCCAGTGCTTTGGTGATAAGCTGGATCTAATGCTTGGAAAAGGCGTGTATCCCTACGAATACATGGACTCCATCGCGAAATTTAACGATCGATGTTTACCCCCACACGCATCATTTTATTCTAGTCTCACTGGAGGCAACATATCTTCAGAAAGCTACGCTCACGCGCAAGCTGTGTGGAACGCAATGGGGATTCGATCGCTCGGGGAGTACCATGATCTTTATCTCAAGACTGATGTGCTGCTGTTGAGGGACGTTTTCGAGAATTTTCGTCTGCTTTGTCTCCACAAATACCAGCTTGACCCTGTCCATTACATAACACTACCTAGTTTTGCTTGGGATGCATGTCTCAAGTACACGAAGGTCAAGCTGGATTTGATCTCCGATGTCGACATGTATTCCTTCTTCGAGGAAGGTATACGACGTGGAGTCTCTGTCATCTCTCATCGTTATGCACACGCAAACAATCCCTACGTTGAAGGATACGATCCATCTCATGCATCGAAGTACATCATCGACCTCGATGCAAATAATCTGTATGGATACACTATGGTGCAAAAATTACCAGCGCATACGTTTCGCTGGATGACAAGAGATGAAATTGACTCCACCGACTGGTCGACAGTGGACGTCATTGGTGATATCGGCTATATCTTGGAGGTTGACTTAGCATACCCGTATCATTTACACGACCTTCACAACGATTATCCGTTAGCACCGGAACGTTTGCGTATTACAGACGACATGCTGTCTCCATATTGCAGCGAAATAAAGACATCACTCAACGTTATGCATTCAGCTGTTGAGAAACTTGTTCCTAACCTCAGAGACAAAATCAAGTACAAGCTCCACATTCAGAACTTACAGCTGTACTTGTCTCTGGGGATGGAACTAAGACAAGTCCACCGCGTCGTTTCATTCTACCAATGGCGGTGGATGGAACCCTACATCTCGCTCAACACCGATATGCGCAGAAATGCACGGAGCAGCTTTGAAAAGGACTTTTATAAGCTGTTGAATAATGCTGTCTTCGGAAAGACAATGGAAAACGTACGAGGGTATGTTGACGTGAAATTGGTGACAGATGGGGAAAAATATGCAAAGTTGGTTGCGAATCCTCGATATTGTATGTCCTCCATATTCAACGAGGATCTGGTCGCTGTCAAAATGCACAGGAAGACCATTCATCTTTGCAAACCCATCTACGTCGGTTTCACCATCTTGGATCTCTCAAAAACCCTGATGTACGATTTCCATTATAACCACATGAAGCAGCTCTACGGGAATAAATGCAAGCTTCTTTTTACCGATACGGACTCCCTCTGCTACATGGTCGAGACAACCGACATCTATACAGATATGCTGCAAAACTCCTACCATTTTGATACAAGCGATTACCCCGCAGACCATCCTTTGTTTTCCCTGGACAATAAGAAGGTACTGGGCAAAATGAAGGATGAGACAGCGGGTGTCGCGATTGCAGAGTTTGCAGGACTACGGTCAAAGATGTACAGCATCAAATGTGGCGAGGGATCAGAAAAGAAACGAGCAAAGGGTATCAAGAAGAGTGTGGTCAAGACGGAAATAATGCATTCTCATTACGTGGAAACGCTGCTAAATAAAAGCAAAATGAGACATCAAATGAACACTATACGCTCACATAAACATGATCTCCATACAACAACTATAAACAAGATTAGCTTGTCATCATACGACGACAAGCGGTATATCGCACCTGATGGAATTAGCTCGTACGCATACGGACATTATAGTATAATTGGGCAAGATGATCTAAACGAACTGGTCGACGATATTAATGACGATATGTTCCTACAGTTGTTGGGCGCAATGTGCAATGATATCCATACTGACTATATTTCTGAAAATGACTTACTAGAGCTTATAAACGATGAGGACTCTATTACTCATGACGACTTTGTAGAACTAGTGACTGACGTTGAGAATGACTTACACTAATTTTTTGTTGATATATATAATGTTAATCTGAAATTTTTTGTCCAGTAGTGATATTAATGCTCAAAACTCCTTAAAAAGATAAGTTGCTTTAGTGTTTAGGCCTACTGAAATGGATGCGAAGCTTAAGGATATATACTATGATCCCCGTAACGCAGCTGGGTTTTCTACAGCTCCAAAACTATACTTTGAGTTGAAGAAACAGGGAGTGAAGGCGAAACTAAAAGATATTCAAGAATGGCTAAGAGGCCAGGAAACTTATACTTTACATAAACCACGAAGGGTTAGGTTTAAGCGTCGTCGTACTGTTGTCAAGGGTTTGGGTGATTTATTTCAAGCAGATTTGGCTGATATGTCTAGCTTATCACCTTTTAATGATGGATTTAGGTATTTGCTTGTTGTTATTGATTGTTTCTCGAAATTTGCTTGGATTGTTCCAGTTAAAAATAAAACATCACCCGTTATTCTGACTGGTTTAAAGTCTGTCTTTGAAATTTCACTGCCGAAAAATTTTCAAACAGATAACGGGAAAGAATTTGTCAATAGTCTTGTGTATGATTATTGTAGAGATAAAGGTATAAATATTTACACCACGAAAAACAAAGAAACTAAGGCTAGCATGGCAGAACGTTTCATACGTACAGTTAAAGCAAAAATTTTCAAATTTTTAACTGCAAGAAATTCCCGACGATATATTGATCACCTGCAGCATATAGTTTCAAGCTATAATAACACAGAAAACAGGTATGGTTTTGTTCCGGCAAATGTCACTAGTCAAAATGAACATTTAATAAGAGAAAAGTTATTCCCTGCAGTGGATATTGATGTTCGATATAAATTTAAAATTGGTGATGTAGTGAGAATTTCGAAAGAAAGGTTACCATTTGAACGTGGATTTAATCAATTATGGTCGCGTGAAGTTTTTACTGTTAATAACCAATTTCCTTTTGATCCACCTGTGTATGAAATTGTTGATGCTAATAAAGAAGTGATTCTTGGTAAATTCTATGGTCCCGAACTGCAAAATGTTAAAGTTATTGATGATATGTATAAGATTGAAAAAGTTTTACAAAAACGCAAGACTAGACATGGAACGGAATATCTGGTTAAATGGTTGGGGTATCCTAGCTCAATGAACTCATGGGTACATGAAAAGGATCTTAAACCACTATAGGAATACTGCGTACCCACAGACGTACAAATTTGGGCTACAGCGTACCCATGAAGCTGCAATTTTTGAAGCACAAAGTACCCATAGGGGTACATATTTCTGAGTATACCGTACGTAGAGGGCTACAATTTGGGGTACAGTGTACCCATAAATCTACATATTTCTGAGTATACCGTACGTAGAGGGCTACAATTTGGGGTACAGTGTACCCATAAAGCTACAGCGCAGCTGTGAGGTAGTAAATGGGGAGTATGAAATACCTGCAAAATTCTTAAAAAGATCTGAGCACTTTTCAAATTAACCATGGATCATGTATGTCAAAACTGTGATCGTGTTTACTCTTCTCGTCAGCATTTGCACCGACATAAGAAAAAATGTAGAAATAAACAAAAAACCATGTCTCAAATTGATGTTAAAGCTTGTGATTCCTATAATGATAAAGTATTATTACCTTTGGAGATACCGTTCACATGCGTTGTAAGCGGTCAAACTGGGTGTGGAAAAACTGAATGGATTGCTCGCTTGTTGAAACATAATCTTTTCGATCAAACCGTGAGCAAGATTTTGTTTTGTTATGGTATATTTCAAGATATATATCAGAAACTTGCTGCTGAAATACCCAATCTAGAACTTTATGAAGGTCTTCCTTCAGAGTTTCCACAATCAACCACAGATAATACTATCCTCATCTTAGATGATCTAATGCTAGAAGCATCAAATGATAAAAAATTAGCTGCTGCATTTTCGAAAATGCGACACAATAAACTAAGTACAATTTTTGTCACCCAAAATTTGTATCATCAAGGTAAATACATGCGAACCATTACACGGAATGCACAGTATATGGTGCTTTTTCCAAATTTTAGAGATCAGACTATGATTTTTACCCTTGGGAGACAAATGTGGCCCTCAAAACCGCAATTTCTCGTGAGCGCTTTTGAACAAGCTACAAAGACACCATATGGATATCTTTTCCTAGATTTGAAGGCAAACACAGAAAATATTCTAAGGGTTCGACAAAATATATTTCCCGATGATGATCAGATGTATGTATATGCTTAAAAAGAACTATATTTTGATAGATGTAGGAATAACATGTCGCAACATATGGAAAAACATAAAATTTCTTTAAAGTTTTTGAACGAAGCATCCTCAAGAATTGTGACAGCGGTTGTAAAGGTTGCTCCAGATTCACTTGTACGAGCGTTTTCTGAAATTGCACACAACGCGCTAGCGAGGGCAAAGGCGCGTAGAAAAATTCTTAAAAAGCTCGCAAATAAGAAAACAAGAGCTTTTGAGAAAAGAAAAATATTGAAACCGAAACTTGTGAAATATTTAACCAGCTATTTCATCAAATATTATGGCACGTAAAATGGCTGTAGTTCCCGTAAGTTGGCTTGATGTAATGCGAAATGGTGGGCTACGAGATAAAACCCATACACCAATAAAAAATGAAGTTTCTGTGTACGACCAACATGAGCACAAAAATGACCTATCTTTAATGTTTCCCAAAAATTTGCGAAATAAAGCGAAGTTAATGCTTAATAGTGTTAAAAATTTAAACCTCAATGAAAATAATCAAATTATCTATCCGGATAAAACCATTGGATCAAATATTTTTGATCTTATTAAATACTTTGTGTCTGATATCAACTTTTCACCTCCACGACCTTTAGATTCTGAAAAGTTTGAGACACTGCTCTCAGGTGTACCAAGGTCGGCGTTTGGGCGGGGGAGAAAAGACAAAATGACGTCATCATGGGAAAGTATATACTAGCTAACTAACCAATCATCGTGCGTTGTGAAAAGCTATATAAAGTCTCGCCGCTAGAACCCAAATTCATTTTAATGTTTTGATTGCAATGGAGCATACAAAATACTGCACCTCTGTTGACAATACACCACTCGTACTTTTTCGTTCAGGGTGGAGTGTATTCAGCAATTTTAACGTTGGTAAAATTTTTGTAAATGGCGTCAAGTACAACTGCGTAGAACAGTGGTATCAGAGCGAGAAAGCTCGCTATTTCAATGATGACGCTTCTTACAACGCTATCATGAATACTTATAAACCGTCACAACAGAAGAAAATTGGTCGAGATATTATAAACTTTGATGAAAATCAGTGGATACAACACGGTAATGCTGTATCCATCATGAAGGTTGGTCTAAAAGCAAAATTCGAGCAACTACCACACGTAAGAGCAGCTCTTATTGGGACTGAGAATGCTTTAATAGCAGAAGCGTCTGAATGGGATAATTATTGGGGTATAGGAAAAAGTATATATGATCCAACGAGTCGTGACATTAGGCAATGGACAGGGCAAAATATGTTGGGGCAACTGTGGATGGAACTCCGGAGCGAACCCAAGTGCTTATAACGAATATGACAATATTATCTAATACAGGTTGTAGTATAGACTTGCTATATTTATCATATAACATTGATAATTTTAACTATAACGCAAAAACGTTTAGCGGGGGAATCTGGAAATTCAAACCACGAGGTACTGTTTTGTTATTTTCGAATGGCAAAATTGTTTTGGTTGGGGTCCGGTCAGAAAATGAAGCTTTTGCAATATTGAGTCAGGTTCGGGAAAATCTTTTCAAATTAAATTATAACTGTTTAGCACCGTTTAGCTTTACTGTTAAAAATGTAGTTGGACTTTTACACACTGGACAGAAACTAAATTTAAGCAATCTGTATAATGAATTGAAACGTACTTTCCGAGTTATGTACGAACCTGAATTACATAACGCGGTTATCCTAAAACTTGATAAATGTGCTACACTGATATTTAGAACAGGAAAAGTAGTGATTACGGGTTGTGGTAGCATTGAAAGCTATTATAATTATGTGTCTGTTGTACATAGTATGCTTAAAAGCTTTTATAACCATGTGTGATCTAATAATAAACATGGAGGTTGTGATAATTTGTAGTTTGGAAAATGCAACAGTTGAATTTCCGACACAGTTTTGCGCTACTAATGTTCGCGTGTTGGAAGCAAAAATACCAAAAAAGTATATAAATTTGAACAAAAACACCGTGAAATACCTAGAGGCAAAATCATGGAAAACTTTTACGTTGGAAGATGGTTATTATGACATTGAGACGCTGCTTGAATTTTTAAACAGATTTTCTTCAAAAATTACGTTTAGTGTAGACCCTACATGTGACAAAATAAATATTTATTGTCTGGACGATGCAGAAATTAAACTATCAGAAGAACTCAAAGAACTTTTTGGGTTTCAAAACTCACATTTTAAAAATGGAAGACACATTGGTGCAATACCCTTAGATTTGTCTCATAATAAACCTCTCTTTATCTTATGTTCATTTGTAAAAGAGAGACTTTTTAACGGAAAATATAAACCTATACTACATGTCATCTCAGAAAATTGCAATAATACTGTATATCTACAACTAAACAACACCCTGCAGAAAACGTTCCAGTTCCAAGTGGTAGATGCAGATTTCAAACCTGTTAGATTCTTTAAACAATCAGAACTATTGCTGCGGTTGTGGTTCACATAAATGCTTAAAAAGACTTGCATTGTTGTTAATCTTACACTTTTATAAAATGTCTACTCCACTTTGTTTCAATTCACCTAAACTGCAGAACGTGACAGTTTCAAGACGTGTTCAGGTTATCAGACGAAAAAATAAACCAGTTGTTCGAAAACGTAAAATAACTTCCAGAAAACCCAAAACTCTTAAAAGGAGACGAAAACTTGTCAAACGACAGAAAAAATGGCGCAAACGTGTGGGCTTGAAAAATTAAACTGGGAAAAAGGCGTCTATCCTACACAGGAATCTGTTGTTTCAAATCAACTTATTGAAGTAGCGTGTGAAACCACATTACCTAGTTCCGACGTTGATGATATACTGAGATTTAAAATAAGCGAAAGTGCTTATGATTTAATAGATTTATCTCAAATTTATGCTTACCTTGAGATACAAGTACTACAATCAGACGGAAAAAATGTACCTGCTGACAAATTAGTAATACCTTGCAATCTGTTCGGGTATTCATTATTTTCTGCTATCGAAATGAAGCTTAATGGTGAACCTATAACATTCAATCAAAAACATTACCCGTGGATGACATACGTACTTTATCACCTGCACACCAGCGCTGATTTTCGAAAACAGTATCTCACCGGTGCAATATATGATGACGATGCACCTTACATGTTTAACGAAATAACAGCTGATAATTCTCCAGGTGTACGAAGGAACACAAACATTATGATGTCTCAGAAGTGTGAACTATACTTCCCAGTTGTAACAGATTCACACATAAACCCAAAGTATTTACCACCGAAAACCCGTATGGAATTAGAATTTGTTAGGAGTCCAACAAATCTAGTGCTTTTACACGATGGCAAATCGGAATATCAAATTCGAATAAATGAGTTCAAACTTTACGTTTCTAAAGTAAAGTTAACAAAACAGGCACTAGAACACCAATCTCGACTCTTAAGTACCACGGGAGCAAATTATTTCGGAATCAGGTATAAAATACATACCCTATCTGTAAATAAAGGGTTACAAAACGTAGACTGGACAATTTTTGAAGGAAATCTACCTCGTAGGATATACATATGGTCCATTCTACAGGAAGCTTATGGAGGTTCGGCAAAGAAAAATTTGTTTGACTTTTCCCTTCCGGATATGGATCATTTTACTATATTTATGAATGATGATCGCTATCCATGTAATATCACCGTACCTTGTAAAAGCTCCAGCGCATTACGGTGGTATTATTTTACTCTGCAAGCGTTGAATTACAAAAACGATAACTTGGGTTTAAACCCAACAGCATTTAAACCAGGTGCTGGATATCAAATATTTTGCATTGATTTGAGTCGAGACCATAGCAGTGATTGTAACTATCTAAGCAATCCAGAGAATGGACAACTCCGATTATGTATAGACTTCTCGAGCGAACTCAGTAAGGCAATAGTCATTTTTGCTATGGGTGAATTTCCTGCTGAACTTCAAATTGACTCAAATCATGATGTTGTTTGGAACAAATATGCTTAAATGGTTTAAATGTTTTTTCATTAAACATGCTTAAAAAGGTATCGATTCATAGAGCAAACATGACCAATAAACCGGTGACTACATTGAAATTTAACCGAACCATACTTTGTCTTGTACTGTTGGCTGCATTAGTTGTTGTTGAAGGTGTTATATTATTATTAATCACTGGTATTACGGACCAAAAAATTTCGTGTTTTGAAAATTGGTCGAATGCTTCACAAGTAAAGTTTAATGCAATAAGCGTGTACGACATTCAATGGATCAATAAAACGTCATCAGACCTACATTTCAATGTCCGTTTACAACCACCAGCAAATGTGACGTGGGGAAAACAAGTTGTTTATTTGTATGACGTTTTTGAATACGTATTTTTCAAATTACCAATCAACTACAAACATGGCACCATTTTTATTCGTGCAGCAGGAATATATCGAGGTTTTACCTTCTATAAGTGTAACATTGCATCTCAGTTCATGGCAAAATTAGCACAGTTTGATTTTTCGCGAGTCCTTCAAGAAAGATATATAAACGTCAAAATCCTCGAAGCGTTTCAGTAGTTGATTTCAATTTCACACAAAATAGTGGTGTCATGGGTAACAGACAAGCAAAGACTCACTATGACATTGTCGATTATGTACACAATGAATACCTTCAAGAGGAGATTGTTTTTTGGCAATCAAAGGTAATAGAATTTCAAAAGGAGTGTCAATCGACTGGTGAATTTATTGACGGGCGCTCTCAATGTGAAGATGAATTATTTCACGTACTACACCTACGACAAACGTTGCTAACAGCAGTTAAATTTATCACGAAGGAAAGGAAAAGGAGAGAAACTTTTGAGGAATCTATGTATAAATTATCGTGTAAATATCCTGAGTTGTACACAACACATTGTAAAGTACTTGTAAAGTTAGTTTAGGTCAGCAGTGCTATCATGAGATAGGCATTTTAAAAAACCTGTTGACTGTCAGTCTTCATCCTTGTTTTGAACGTTCACAGAAATTAGAAATGTCAGGATTCATGTTAAGTCATCATTTACTGGAAAATCACGTTGGAAATTGTATCGTAGGAAACTCTGTTCTTATCGATGACTATAAAAACACATATATCAAACTATAAGAAAAGGGGTGAGTGTTTTTTAAGGGGTGACAACCGGACGGAATACTTTAAAATGTTCGATAAAGTTATTGGTTACAGGGGTTGGGACAATAAACCGGCTAACATACTTTGTGTCATTACGGTAGGTAATACTATTGTAACAGCTTTTGTATATTCACATGCTGTTTACGCGAGAAAGAGAAAGTATTAGCTTAGAAACTGTGTGTAATTGTTTTTTATGTTTTGTAATATAAATATTTTTAGAAAATAAAGAAAAAAGATTAGCCAGTTGTAACACCGGTAAATTTGATACTTCAACAGTGTTGGCAACGTGTAGGGACAAGCGTACCTAAGAATAGTAGCTGGAGCATACTAATCATGTAAAATTCTTGTACTATACATGACTAGTATGTCCCAGTTTTCGATAAAGTCTATAGAGGACACATGTGGTGCATGTCAAATGAAGAAGCATAAGACAATTCTTTAACGCAACAAGGACCACCAACCGGTTGTGATTAATTGTTGGACATCAGTCAACATATTCAGCCTCCATAAAGTAGCATTGAACTCATTATACATGCATTTCCAACTGTTGTGCTGCTAACTGTAGTCGTATCATCACAATAGGCACTGTCATAGGTAAATCCATCTTACGCGAGAGTCATGCAAGTAAGTCATCCGTGTAAAAATATAAGGCTAAACCGTATAACTTTTATTTACATGTTTATATGAATATATATTTATATATCATGGTGCACGCACAAAACAAACAAAATATACCGAAGCAATACACATATGGCTGTATACAAGTTATATGTACAGTTCAATATCTTTCGCATGATTCGGACAGTTTATCTTTCGCGCAGGTGTACAGCTGGTTCGTGTAATTAATGTTGAGCAGTGTACAAGCGTCCATAACGTCACGCTTGCAGTATCGAGATGAATGCATGCAACCACCAGCCTCTTGGTGTAAACGTTGACAGGGTTCCTCGTAGTAGCACGCGTCGCACTCATCGGTGTATTGAGTGCCGAGCTTCTCCAGCACCCGATGAGCATGCTCGTCCATCTTTCGCTGTTGCTGTAAGCGCAGACGATAGGAATAACGGTTCCAGACCAGTTGTTGCACGCGCAAGATGTCGATGCAGATGATCGCCTTGAGTGCTGTCCAGAACTCGTTTTCCATCACGAGGTCTGGATCCTCCACGTTACCGAAGTCGATCTGGTCGTAAACCAGATCAGCGAGTCGTCGGGTATCGTCCACTTCGTCAAGGTCGCGATCCATTTGATCCTCGACTGCATCGTGAACAGCAGGATTGTTGTTGCCTGACAAGATCAAAGGACCTGCGTCATCCAGCAGGTCTCGCGAGTTGCCAACGCAACTGAGATCCATAGTAGTAACTGACGTTGTCGGACCCACGATTTGCATCTCAGCGTCGTAGTCGAGTAGTTCTGCTGGTTTGCAGAACTTTGTGATTGAACATTGAAACGCCATTGATATACGTGACAGCGAAAAAATAACTTGAGTTGTTGAGAACATGATATAAGTTATAATAAAACGGAGAGAGAAAGGTGGGATTTTATAAAGGATCTCTGGGTGGTACAAGTGGTATCTGGGTCGATAGGTCATGTGAAAGCGTAAAGCAACATACATGCGGGGAGGTATTGTAACTCAGAATGTGCCCCGCCGACATGGAATTTGCATGTTGATTACAATTTCCTCCGCTGACATAATTAATCAACCATATAATACACATCCCACCCCAAATAATATCCCCTAATTGACCCTAATAATATCCCCGTACCCCCGCATTTGATCTACATAACCCCCGCTCATTAATCACCCCGCAAAGACTATTCCCCGCATTTGACCTAGATATCCTCCGCTTCGGGCGGAGGGCTCCAAAGCAGCTTTTTTCATCTACTCCTCTCGACGAACCCCTCCATCAATTCGAAAGAGCCCATGTCATCGTGTCGGTTTATCAGGTATCCGTCATCATCGTACTGTAGTTCGTCAGTGGTCGCGATAGCGTTAACGCGTCCAGTCGGTGCGCTGTATCCTAGTTTGCCCTGGATCATGCCGAGCTCACGGCTAAGCACCTCTAAGCGATGTGTGGTTGCTGGGCTGGGCTCTCAATTCCCTTTAGTTTGTGAGGCATTGCAATTTAATTGGTATCGGCGTCGTTCGACGGCACCACTATTCCTATTTCCACCGTCTCCAGCATAGGCGAGGTTAGACTGTTGTTGGGAGCCTATACCTTGGCCAAACTGAGGTCGCTAATTTATGACCCTCTGGTACCCATTGGCCTGTCCAGGCCTATTGTTATACATCGCTGGTTGTCGGTTAGCTGTATAGTCTCCGTTTCCTCGACCATTATTGGCAAAATCCGGCGGTGGACGGTTAGACTGATATCCAGGTTGGTTCGAGTTCTGGCGATTCCCGCCGTTATTCCATCCTGGGTTATTTCGATACCCAGCTCCGGTCTCAAACCGACGAAGCGGAGGCGGTGGAGGACCTCCACGGCCATAGCATAGTTATAATTTCGTGGGTAGGCCCCTCCATAGTTCCTCGGTTGGTACTGTCCTGGCTCTCGGCGGGCTGCGCTAGAAACGTAAACCGACACGGGCTCGGCTTTGCGCGGCGCATTGTTAGCGGCTGGTGGATAGCGTGCGGGATGTGGGCAATCGCGCATAACATGCCCCGGTTCCCCACAGCGGTAACAAGTGATAGGCGATGGTAGCGCACGCGGCGGCGGTGCGGCTGCCACTGCGGGTACGAATGGCTGCGCAAGTGCGTTTAGCTGGTGCATGTTTTTAGCCCGCTTATCAATTACATCTAACAACCGGCTAATCGTGTCAGTGTTACTCTTATTTGCCTTACGATGTTCCTCTATCATGGTCTAGAGTTGTGTGATCAGACCTTCGCCACCTTCCTCAAAAAGCGAGTTCACCATTTTGGTGCGGGGTTTACTAGTGACTGAGGCATCTGGGTCAGGGCAGGCAGCACTAGCGTCCTCATACCGCTTAGCAACACCCACAGTATCACGAAACGTCTCACACTCGTGGATCTGGTTCAGGACCTGTCTACGTACTTCGGGTCGTAAACGTTTTTGGAAAAACATACGGAGCGTGGTGTCCGTTTGCTTATCCTCCACGTCGGGGAAGGTGCGATCACACAACTTCTACATCTCTAACCCATACACTGCGACTGGTTCGTTCGCTCCCTGTTGTCGAGTGCAGAGTCTTGATAATGATTTCTCAGGGCGACGAGAAGACGATAACAAAAACGTAGGTTGGCAACAAGCCCTAGAAAACTTTGGTGTTTTCCCGGTAGGGGGCCCTCGAAGGCCTCCCTTGCCGGTCCACGCAAGAGAGTCGGCACAGATATCAACTTTCGACGATCGTCCCAACCATTGGCGTTAGCGAGACGGTTGTACATTCGAACCCAATTCTCGAAATCCTGACTCCAGGTTTCCCATCGAAGGTTGGCATATCGCTCAAGGGGATTATTGGAGGGCCAGTGGGTTGGGTGGTTAGGTGATGTAGAATGGCGCTCGTGGCGTTCGCATCCGAACCGAGCGATTCGGATAAATCTGCGCGACGCAAGTGTCCGGTGGGCCAAGGTGGAGGGGGCGTTAGTGGTCGCTCACAGTACCGGCGGCATGCCGAGGTCTGGAGCAAGTATTGTCCTCCACGTGTCCGTCAGTCATACCGAAAAAGTCGCCGTTCTCCAAGACTCCGTCATGATTGACGTTGGGTCCATGGGCGTAAATGTAGGCTCTCGATTTCAGCAGATAAATGCGTATACTTGAATATCAGGGGACCAGCGTCTAACCAAAAGCCAAAAAAGGTGCCAAATCAGTGCTTTAATTCCCCTACAAACACGGCAAGAAAAATGTATTATTGCAGGTGCAAACGATCACGTTCGTGTTAAACCAAACTAACTTGACCTACTGGGCTAAATAACCGAAAGTAGATCACACTACCGTGTTATCGATAAAGAAACACAACGGTCAAGGTCAGAAAATCGGACAGACAGGCAAAGGCAGCAAGATAAACAATGCGAGCCGAGTGATTAAATACAGCAATAAATTCAAAACTACCACAACGATAATCAAGGTACGTTAGGCGAATTACGTTAATAAGCAAAATAAAGTGAGCAAAGAAAATATAATAAAAGCAAAAGTAAGATTACAGTGTTCCGTTAGCAGTGTCCGAATATCTTCAGAGCCAATCGTCCGATATGCAAAAGTCGATCCCGTGGCGCGGCAACTAATAGTCCAACTGTAAGGCAACGTCTGTGAGGCGATCAGTAGTACACCGTCGAGCAAGCGATATAACTGTTACACAGCGATCCAAAGTTCGTGGCGATGAGAAGCGCAATGTCCCGATAATAACAGCCGGATCGGACTAAAGCTCAACAGTGCGAAGGCCGATCAAATGTCCCAACGTCCCAGAGCGGCAAATAGTTCCAGCCAGTCGTCCTTTAACAAATAACACGATTGTTCCGGCAATGCCGATAGCGGAAACCAAAGCCGAATAGTTAACAGGTTAATGGTCAAAAATAGACGTATCGGCGACAGAGGGCGATGTAAAGTAAAGTTGTCGTCGTTGTAGGGCACGAAGCGATATTAATCTCACGAATGTACCAGAAAATTAGTATACAGTGATAGCAAATTAGTGGGCTAGTTAAGTAAGTAAGCACGCTAATAACACAAAGTTCCTGAAATAGTACCCTACGGTATGGTGCACTCATGATTCACAGCACTCGACGGGACCATCGACAGCAACACGAGTTGTTGTCCTTACGCGAATATCCATAATAGGAGCTAGAGTCGGGCGCAGAATATGAACATCGACCAAACAAAGGCGCAAAATAACACGAATCACAAAGGCCGTAAAAGCATACGTAAATATACATAAGACAGGATGACCACTTGCACAACTCGAACTGCTCCTCTAGGTGCGAGAGATCTCGTATAAAAAATAGGTTGTTCCTGCGTACATTTTAGGTGTTTATACCCCAGTAGTGTTTCATGAGTGACCGTCGTCCGTGAGTTCGCTGGAAAAATACGTCGAAATAAGAATTGGCTCACGGCGTAGCCCCCAACGATGTAATATCGGAATGCAGCTGCATGGCGCAACTTCCTAACACCATGCCCATACGACCCCGACTAACGTAACCTCAAGGGCGGACAATGAATTTTCAAAGTCTTAACTCTATTCTTGGTCAGACCCAAGAAGCCACGGAGCTTATCAGGCCACAGGAGCGCTTTAGGGGGTGTGTTCGGACCCCGCCCGATTGGTTGCGCATGTGTCTAGTTTCGGGTATGATTTCAGAGGTCCCCCAGGGGGCTAGCACCGACACCTGCTGACAGGTCATGGCGCTTGGCCATCGTTCCCTATCTTAGTCTCATCGGAAGTTGTTTAAGTCAATTAATTTACTAGAAAAGCTGGAGTAAGATTTGAAAATTACACTAGAAAGTTGAAACTCAAGTTGTTCTGCCTAGTTAATGCCTAATATTCTTCGCGTTAACGTATTGTACCCTATGTGGATGTGGCCCCCACAGTGTTCCGACAAGCGACCGAGTTTAATGTCGGAAGATCACTGGCGTGGCCTGCTTTCATTAATGAACTCAAGTTTGAGAATTCTGCTAAGTTTGGAGCGCAGTGTACGAAAATGTTCCTAGCGAACTTTTAGAGCTAGCGGTCTATACGCGTCTAACTTGCTTGTGGACTCCTCTTGCATCATTCCCGGATATGAATGACCAACCAGTAATAGCAGGAGACCGTGCACGTCAGGGCTTGGGACATTCTCGTCCACAAGCCATGGCGGGCAGAGCCTGCTCGTCCGACCGGACAAACCACCAGTATTCCTATCGTCTCGGTGTTGAATAACACGATACTCGGTGCCTATGATACAAAGTTTATTCGATTGATCAACGGTTATCAGTGGGTCGAGTGTTCCCGGCCAGCTATCGATACGGGTTGAGCAGATCAAATCAGGAGAGCCTAATAATAACTCGCTGCTGTCGCTTCGGTTTGATAGACTACGGGGCACAGGGTGTTGAAACGGGATAAACGGGGTCGAAGCATGCAGACACCCGCGTATTCGCGGACTAGGGGCGATTATGCTCGCTTCCGCTCAATGTTAGCGACTATCTTCAGCTATGGGGCGCGAGGAGCAAGTGCCCTAGAGTGCTTCGGAAAAATTGCTCCTTAGGGGACATAGCTCTAAACGACGACTCGTTGCGCGTAAAGAAAAATAAGGGGGAGGCGAAGAGTGACAACGTGGCCGGAGAAATGTGTGACATGGGGCTGGCCAGGCAAGTGCTATGCGACCGACACACAATCAAATTTCGGTCGATACTCGATATCAACCTAAATACGGGGCACTCTCGTGTGTTACTAACCGTTCGTCCTACAAGCTCGACACAACTGATCGCTTTGGGCATTACGCGGCGCGCGCGACTACGGGGTCCCTTTTCGACGAGCGACACGACTGACCGAGAGCATGGGCACGGGGTATTCGACGGACGAATGCTTCCTGCGCTATCGTGCGACTGACCAACAGGTGAGGGGCATACGAGGACGTCGTACCGATATCGTCCCCACGGGCTGGCCTGATTGCCCAGTCTTTCTCTCGATACTTTTGCCGATTTCGGAGTTTTAGGGTGGGGGCGCGACCGACCAGCGCTCCCGTCCGGTCGATTTGCTTTGCCAGCTCACTTTCTCTGGTTTGAGTCATTTTGTTAGGCCGGGGCACGAGGCAGTTCGCCCCGGGCCCGTCAGCGCACGTTTTCGTTGTTGTTTCCTTGCTTGGTTCCTTTCTCTTTCTTTTGTTTCCTTTGTCTTTCTTTTTCCTGTCATTTTCTATTGCTAATCCTAATGCCTCATTGTGTTGCATTTACGCTGCAGTTGTGCAGCATCTCGACTGCACTATCGGGACTGTGCAGTCGAGTTATCATCGACATAGCAGTCGATGTTTCTAAATCCCTATGGCTGAATGGTTAGAGCTGATGATTCTGCAGCGGGCTTAAATTCCCCGTGCTGGATCGAATCTGATAAATTGAAAAAGGAGAAAAAGAAACTGAGAAGAAAACGAGAATCTGGGCATACATACTACATAGCCTAACGGGCAACTCAGGATAAATAGTGAAACCACGCTAAACTCAGCGATCGAGTCACTCTAAAGAAAAGTCAGGGTTTTGCACTTGATCGACCTGTTGCCAAAACGGTTCGAGCGAGGGGGCTAATTTTCTTTATTGGGCTTGTAAATATATACTTTTTTTGAAGGCGGGAGCACAGGATGTGTCTCCCGCGAGGGGGCAACGACTGAAGATGGCGTTGGGGCACGCCGTCGAACCATTTTTTTGCGTTATCAAGTTCTCGGACGTTAGTCCAGAACGTGGGCCATGTAACTATGTTATGTTGAACACCGGTAATCTTAATAGTCCGATCAAAACAATTCAGGGGCAGTGGTCTAACGCCTCATCTTCGAGTGGTCAACACGCGGCATTAAACGAGGGTTGGCAAAATTTTGCACGGCTGGGGGCATCTCCCTCCGGCCGTCTTTACGTCACGTAGGGGTCGGGGTAGTCGCCTAGTAGCGCTACTGTCAGTCGGTCGAGTGAATTTCGTGTGTATCCAAAAAGTGTACCAAATTAGCTTACACAGGTCCAATGGTCTTGCGATTTTTTAATAATAGGTGAACACAGAATCGCTATGAAACAAGAGCCTAATAGTCAAACCGAGACGATCCATTAACATTGTTCCTCGTGAATAGCAAACACCTTAGGCTCAAGCTGAGGTACCTAGAGCTTGTTCAATCTTTTGTATTCCCAAATTTTCTTAGGTCATTCGGATAAATGAATTTTAGGGGCTTCCTAAAGCCCTGCGGAGGCTACGTCCCCGCTCCTAACCTACGATTCTGTCCGAACTCAAACACGGCATGAGCATCGAACCGTCAACTAAGCTGTAAATTTGTGAGCCATAATTGCAAATGGTAAAGCAAGTCCCTATTGTTCCCATTCAAAAACAGTGTGAAATTTAACCGTGGTCGACTCAGGAACTTCGATAAACCTATCTCAGTAATTCCGAAGCATGTAATGCACGGACGAAAAGCGTCCTTTTGGAGTCACTTTGCCTAAGACCACGGGGAATTAGAAAGACTTCGACTTCAGCTCCTACAATTCACCATCATCCCTCGCAACGGCCCACAACGCCCAAAATGGAACTCGACCTACGGAGGTTTGTCAAAGAGTGTGGAAAAAACGTAGCCATTCAGCGGGGAAGGTGGGACATCAATTGACTGACGTTAAGCTAAACTGTGGGGTATGGGCAGTGCTACTATTGATCAAATTTTCTCAAAGAATAGTCTGTCACTGTTACATCTGGGGAAAATAAACCCCCATGTTCAAGACTATCCGACTTAACCTCACTTACGAACTTCGATCCGGGGCGCCAAGTGCCCCCTTCGCGAAACAAAGAATGTCTACGCGGTCCTCCGAACGTCGACTCCAATCCAAACGCGAAACCATAAAACACGAGAAAAAGTAAATTAACGTGAAAAGACATGGAGAATTGTACGTCGCAGCTGGTCAGTAAAGTCAACCGAACTCCGCGCTGCCGAAGTCAGACTAATTCCAAGAGTCGACGCGTTTGTCGTAACCTCAAAATTTTCGCCTATGTTGTGGGATGGCGGTTAGTCGCCAGCCAATCGCTAGTCATCGACCGCCCACTCGGCGTCCAATTGAGATACTTCCGGAAACTTAAAGCTGACAGCTACCGTAAGCCATCGTTGTCCTTAGGGAGAGTCGGCTTCAATCGAAATTGCCGACATCAAATTTGAACACTCCGTGTAATCGGAGGTCAGGCATCTGCGAATTCAGCCCACATTTTCCCATGAAATGTGAGCTCTGAAGCTTTAACTTCCCGCAATTAACGACGAATGTGCGTTGAAATTCAAATCTAACGCACTTTTCCTTAGAACAATTTCCTGTCCCAGATTGGTTGGGTCACCAGTGGCGATTTCCGGGACATTTGATCTTCAATTCAAATCTATTTGTTCTTTAGATTGCCTAATCGTTTGTTCATCGTTTCAATCAGCCGCGTATCGTCCTACGCAACGACCAGCAAACGAATCCGCACGTGAGACGTTAATTATCCCAGCAACTTGGTACTTCGTCGTCGGTCCCATCTACTGCGTTGTCTTTGATATCTCGGCATGCCACCCATCCAATTAAGCTAATCGCGATGTGGAAAATGACCCTTTTCACGAGGACACCTCAGAACATTAAGAAAAACAATGTTCGTTCGCGATTTCCAACTAATCAAGCTGGCTTTCACACCTCTCAGGGGGAACCGATGACGGTAATGTACCCATCTCGGGGCTGGATGTAAAGCATCCGCAAAGGGACTCCTAAAGGGTCGGGAGCCCTATACTGAGGCCTCGGGAACCCACGGGAGGGCCCTAAACACACCCCTTCCTTTCCGAACGTCCATGTTTAGTCCGTTCGTAAAACTTACGAATTTAAGGAAAATTCGTACGTCTTGTCCTAGTCCGTCGATTCTTACCATGTCCTTACATACATCCATATATACCTATATACATACACATATACAAACACACACACACTACACACACTAGACATAACGGCGACCTGAGCGACAGCGAGGTCGCCCAAGTGTACAACAGAAGCACACACAACACGACAAGAACAACAACAACGACAAAAGCGACCGACTAAAGAAGTCGGTTAGAGAGAGCGAAGAAGAGAAAACAAAAGGACAACGTGGACACGAAGAAGCAGAGAAAGGGCGCGGGAGGGGAGCGGGACAAGGGGAATCCCGGGGGATTTTCGAGGGGTTGGGGTGAGATTTGGTCCCAGGACGAAAAATGGGGCCGATTGATACCAAGCACGAGGGCGGTGGACGTAATATCGGGTCGGGACCCATATCTGGCTTCCGACATATATAAGTACGCAGGGTTTTACCGGGCTCTCCCGCCTTAACGGTTAGGTCGAAGCTCGCCATTGAATGGCGATTCGAATGAGGGGTGATATCCTTGTCCGAAAGGCAGGGGTAAAAGGGGTGCTAAAATAAACACGACTAGAAAGAGTGGCAATGATGGTAGGGGCGCTTTTGTCGGCCGTCCCGAGTTAACGGGGCGACTGGCGGTGACCCGCCGATATTGTTGGAGACTTCTCGACGAGACGAACACAATGAGGGGCAGTTCGCCCGCTTCGGAATTAAGAGAAAAATTTCGGATTTTTTGCGCCCACTAGTGGTTGGTGGCAGAAACTGGCGCACCTTTGAGTGACCACAGCGGGTCAGCGGGGAATCGGGCAAAGGTCCGGCACCGTTAGATTTGTCTAGGTAAGATAAACAGAATGAGGGGTCGCATGCACCGGTTCAGAAATTGGGCGCGACAATGTTGATGGAGGGGTGGGGGAGTCGTATCAAGGCATGTTACAGCTGAATAATTGGACGAAAAAGCCAGTTTACCTGAGATATGCTCAGGGGAAGAAAAACGTCCAAGGCGGTAAGGGAAGGCACAGGGGCCTGGTATTCATACGCAGTGATATAATGGAACATATACATACATACGTACATATATAGTATCGTATAAGTATAGAAAAAGTAACGGTCTTGTTTCTGTCACGACAACCCAACTTAGCGTAAGTAGCGGTTATCGTTGCACTCTAAGAGCAAGGTTCTGGTATTATCCGGGGCGGTTTGATCTCCAGCAATAGTCCTCAAAATGCTCTATCGACATGTTCCGCCTTTTTCCCGGATTATGGGGACCCGAGACGGTTATGGGCCGTTA
Source organism: Trileptium ribeirensis (assembly GCA_030248225.1). Lineage (NCBI taxonomy): Eukaryota > Metazoa > Nematoda > Enoplea > Enoplida > Thoracostomopsidae > Trileptium > Trileptium ribeirensis. The sequence continues at coordinate 83,297 of JASANE010009017.1, read as the reverse complement.
AATTAACCCAATATTCGCCGTCTTCGGCAAACTCGGAATCTATCGTACTCTTACTTTCAGCTTACTGCAGCTTGTTGTTTCCCATGACCATTGGTTAGTATATAGCTCAAACCAGGTAGGCTTGATATTGTCAGTTTCTATCTCTACAAACTTGTTAGTTGGGCGTGAGCAGATAGGGGCCTCCTATTCCCGGACGGTCCTAGACGTAAAACCCTAGTGTTTAGTGACGACAGGTTGAGCTCCGAGTGATTCCGCTTTTTATCGGTAAAGGAGTTCGATTTCCAACTCCCATAGCGCCCTCAAATCAGTCGGAGTACCCTAATTTCTCGCTATTCGACCCAAACCGCTTTGCGAAAGACTCGTCCCAGCAGTTATACAAGAACAAACAATTAAGCAATGAAGCATGAAGCATTTAAGCAGCTAAGCAATCAAGCATTTAAGTAATTAAGCAGCTAAGCAATTAATCAATCAAGCAATTAAGTAATTAAGCAATTAAACAATTAAGAAATCACGCAATTAAGCAATTAAGGTGTGATCAAATTATAAAATGCGGCATCGCTTATGGTGAAACGCGATCAGATGGTAAAATACATTAATTTAAGCATAACAATTACGGTATTTTGTGGTCACAACGCGGTCAAATGAAAAATACGACACTAATCTAGACATAAAAATTACGGCCTATTATGATATAAAATATGACCAGACAGCAAAATATGGAGGTTCCTTGCTATTCCTAGGCAATTTTTATTCCAAAGATCATGAAAATCACGTAACGGGCCGGAACGGTCTTGTTACATATGTGCCAAAATATATGTTAATGCGCTGTTGTATGATGTTATTGTTTCCGTGCGATTCCTTTATAGGCTTTAGAAATTTATCTTGTAATTAGTAATTATCGAATAACCGTGGAAGCTTGGAACATGTGCTAGAATGTAGAGCTATTCCGGAAAATTCATGGTATGTATTGTGTTACTAACTGTTCTTGGTGAACATGTCATTTTGGATTGCCAAGCAAGGACCGTGCTCAACGTTCACATTCTTTATCGGTGAAAAAGGAATTTTGTAATTGGGCTCATATACGAATGGTTACTACGCGATCGTGTAAGTTGCTGTCTATTACACTACTGTTAAAACAGAATTCTAGCAAGCGGGATGTTTTTGGCAATAAAAATTTTAATATTTTATTTCACGATATTGAAACATCTAAAAGTGCTTTTTGTCAGATTCACTTTAAATCCTCAAGCGTGCCAAAAAAATTGGAAAATTTGTGCGATATTCGCAAAGGAAAATCGGAGTCAGTTTATTTGGTTTCATAAATCCATTCTTGGAGGATATAACATAAATATTTTACTCCATACAGAGATAATTTTATTGGTCAGTGATTTGTTCAGTCTTCATGTATGGGATTTTTATAAAGATTGCATTTTAATTTTGGTGATAAATGACTGTTAAGCATCTTCAGAATGCCGGCAAAGTGTTATTTAGAAATCAATTATGGCCTAGGGTCCCTTATTAGACCGTTTAAAAAAGTTAAAAAATTGGATCTTTGAAAATAATATTAAACGAATATTGCTGGGGATTAAGTGAAAAATATGTTGGTATTTTGATTGTTCACTGTACTAGACTTTTTAAACACTGGGATATTGTTTCAAAAAAATTTTGTGTAATATGTAGCTCAATTGAAGGGCCTATTAAGTCATCAGTATATTAAGATGCAGAATTGAGAACAACTTTAGTGGCTTAAAATTAATCGCATCGTACTTAAACAACTTCAACAACCAAACGCAAGCAGTTTACTAAACATCGAATGGCAATAAACAAAACATTCAAGAATCCACGAACGCGATATACTATTGTGTTCCAAATGTATTCATGTCGAAGCAGAACGCACAATACCTCAGTCGTAGTTAAACAAGAACTGATCGCGATTATGAGAGCACTGCTTCCTGCTCTGAAGCATTTATAGCCTGAATTAAAAAACCTGTTATACAAATTATGACCTAGCTATTGCATCTTGTAGTTTAAAGAAAATAGTGTTACGAAACTGGTTTAAAATATAAGAACTGGTTTTAACACATTTACAGAGAACAACTTTAGTCGCTTAAAATTAATCGCATCGTACCTGTAACCTTAGCTTGGAAAATCGAACAACTTAGATATTTACGGGTTCTGAATCGGTGCCAACGACAGGCTATATAAAAATGTTTGAGAATTTTGAAGAAAGGTAGCATACAAAAGAAAAAGTTTTATTCATTTTGCCAGGCGCAGAAATAATTGATTTGGCCGTAAGAAAAAATACTTTTTTTTTAGTCAAGACAAATAAAGGCTTTTTTGGCGAAAATAATGATTGCACAAAGGATGCTGAGGTTCCTTTATTAGTTACGCCGTGTTAAAAAAGAGCACGCCTTTAATCTATACTGCTACTAAAGTTTGCTGTGTATGGATAAAAATTTGTTCAAAGTAACAAAATTGGTGTACGTTTCTGGTAATTGTGACAATCAAAAAATATATAAAGAATCCGATAGGTGCAAAAGAATTTAATCATAACTTTTGTATGTTAAATGCAATGCCATTTGTTTATGGAGAAGGGTTTGCTTCTCATTTTGATATTTCCATGTTTTTAGAGGTTCAAAAAAGTTGTGGTTATGGTTTCCCGTCCAATGTACAGAAATATTCCCTTGGCGCATTACACATGGCAAATATAAAAGATAACTGTAAAATGGAACAAAAATGAATATGGGAGTAAGACCAACTCAGGTGAGCGCTGGCTTTCTGACTTATTATGTAGCGGTCTGTTATTGCTCGGACTATATAAATTTTCATTTTGGTCTGCGTTGTAAAAAACATGGGATAAAACTTTCATCAAAAACTTTTTTCACTCGTTAAAACCTGTAATTTTTTATCATATGGGCAAATATAAATTTAATATTGAGAGTTTTTATTGTACTAAATAGAGTAATTTGAACAAAAATCTACAACGGAAAATACAGACGTCATGGAATTTTTAAAATTCCTCGATGTGTAATTTAACTAAAATAAATACTCGGTCTCCGTAGATGTATTTAAAAAACAGTTTTTAATCCAAAAAAATGATTAAAGTTGGTTTTCTGTATTCCAAAATGAAGATCTGTAAATTGTATTGAAGGATACGCAGCTTGGTGAGTGGAGTGCTTCTAAAGATCAGGCCTTACCTACTAAAAATAATAGGATTTTGATATTATATGTGTTTATGGATTTAAGAAAAAAATGGTTTTGACTTTTGTGAATTTTTTGTATAGATATGTATTTTGGACTGAAAGAAAACTTTCGATACTTCAAAGTAGCGTAAGCCCCGAACTATGTTACTAGAGTGTGAAAATAAAATAAGGTTATCGAAAGTTCGCTTTGTCGTGTGTTTACAGTCTAAAGGTGAAATAGTCAACTTAAAAATAATTATATAAGTTCAGAGTGTGGGCTCATATTAAAGTAAAAAATGCCAAAAATGAGAAAGATTGATAAAATTGGCAAAAAATCTATACCCCAAATTTGAAAAAGAATTTTTAAACCTAGAGGAAGGAGATAGTCCACACATCCAATATTAAAACTTAGTTTCAAGTTGATAAATCGTATTAGTTTTGTTTCATTAAAAAACTAGTGTTTCAAAATTGGATGTGTGCACTAATCCTTATTGGTACAAACAGAGAGGGGCTGGCTCAGTTTTAAGTTCAAGTTGCTCACGGAGATGGCTCACTTTCATGGCCCCTGCTCTACCAGGTGATCAAAATCAGCCGTGTACGTGATGTCACACAACAGTGAGGATGCACTGTCGACATCGTCCTTGTAGAGCTGGACATCCTTAAATTGGATTTTTGGCTCATGTTGGACAACTCACTCGAAATAAAACTAACGCTCGATGTTCTTCTAGCGTGTTCTTTAAATATGTGTTCTTTAATACATATTACCATATATCTTCGGCTAGGCTCCGGTTTAATCGCCGTCTAGCCGCGTGTATGCAATGTATCCTGTGCTCAAGGGTAAAAAATTAATAAATAAATTGGGAGAGGTTCTCATACCCTGCCTGCATATTTTAAATATGTGTACTTTATAAACAATTTGTTTGCGAACTGGGCTCCGATTTAGTGGCCACCCAGTTCGACTTTGTTTCAGTATATATGTTCCCCAGGGGTTTAATCCCGTGGAAAATTGGTCAAAAAAGGTTTTTTCGCGTGAACCCTAAATATATCTTTTTATACATAACATTTGTGTGTGCATTATCGGTGTTACGTGCCTTTGCACTGCCGTGTAAAATTTTCTAGCTAAGGAAGTTGCGGAATTTCAACCTATTCTTAGAATAGAATCCAAAGACCTAGATTGTTTTGAGATCCGACGGGTTTTAATCACCAGACCTAGTTTCTTAATGTTACCCTGGGTGACCCACAAGGAGAATTTATGTCCCTGTGGGTCAGCCGTTGTCTTTGCCGCTGTGCAGTTTTTTTAATTTGACAACGCAGGGGAACTAAGTCTTGTGTGCGCCGCTAAAGTATTAAAATGTGCGACATACATGGGGTGTGATGTCTCTGTGTGCCATTTACATGAACATAGAGTAACACAGGGGTACAATGTCCCTGATCCTCTTGTGGTTAATAAAAAATGCTTAAATGTGCATATACATTTATGAATGCATGCGCATATGTAGCTTTACATAAAAGCATACGCAGAGAAGTACAGAGCACATTACACTACAATGTACTAATACAAGACGTAATTATTGTCGATAAATATTATAGTTGTTTAGTCTGCAAAACTTAGAAAAATCGTCAGCTAGTAGCTTTAGCACAGATTGTTTCTTGCAGCGATTGTGTGTATTATAATTGTTTACGATATTAAACAAAGCACATAGTATTGAATCTACAACCATCTACAAGAATTGATGAATAAGTTGTAGAAGAATAGCACAGATTTCCGCAAACAATTGTTGTCTCGAAAAAAACATAATTTTGTCATGATGAATATAATGGAAAACATGCTAACATAGTATTATAAGTGCAGCGTATAATGGGCTTGTAGGAAACTTACACTAATTAAATCTAAAATATTGTAAGTTTCCATCAATCGGTTGGAGGAAATTAATCGTTATTTAGTAGGATTGAAGATATCTGCAAACTATTACATATAAAAATTTGCATGTTATGGCGGATTTACAGCTCCCATAAGATAAGATACAGTTATTAAATTGCCTAAACGCATGTATAATGTAAATCAATTTCGTTCCTAAAGCATCGTTAAGTTGAGGTAATGCATCATTCACAGAGAAGTGAGTGCACGAAACCGTAAGCTATTGCAGCAACATTATTTTATTAAAACAATATTGCGATGCATTATATTATTGTAAACATTATACAGTCAATGATACAAGCTAAAATATTGCTGCTACAATAACATTGGCTTCTATTGAACTCTCAATAGCACAAGCCAAAATAAGTGCTGCTACAATAACTGGCTTGTATTGCACTCTCAATAAAACAAGCTAAAATATTGTTGCTGCAATAATATTTGCTTTTATTGCACAGCTGCAGAACTGTTCAGCTATTTGCTATTTTGCAGTAATATTACGCTTGCTTATGTTCTCAGTCAGCTGTACGATACGATGAGTTTAGAAACTGCGGAAGCATATTCTTGTGGTGAAAATATTAGCAGCAGATCTGTCCAGCCCCGATCAGCCTGGCTGGGGCTGACAGCCACCAGATTACAAACGGGCCGGGATAAATATTTCACATCGTGGGGAAACCTCCATTTAGATAGGCAGGAGCCAAAAATTTCAGCTCGTTCGCAACTCCAGTTTTTACTATTATAAGTAATACACGAATGACATGTGTCAGCGGCACAAACTATTATTTGATGCCACTCAAATTTTTCGTGCGTTTTCATAAGCCGAAAGCTCCTTGGAAGATGAAACACAAAGAAGATTCTATATAAATATATGTACGTCATTACTTTGCGCATTAATATGCATACAATAAAACAATAGGAAACTACGTTAGGTGAAAGTGATTTTAGAAGGCTTTCGTTTCAAATTTCAAATATTTTACAAGTCTCTATAACCATACCTGGTTTTTCCAAACTGAGTGTGAGCGTGCTCCGTGCGAAAAAATCGATAACAGTAATTTGCGTTCCACCTTGTTCAACGCCCCTAACAATTTTATTTGCTTTTGTTTATAAACATCGGGTAAACCCAAAAATTGAACAACTTTTTTGTAAAATCCATTTTTAAATTAAACTTTTGTCTGAATTACGCAAATGAGTTAATACGGCATGATCCAACTATTAGGGAATAAGGCTCCTATCGCCACCTATATATATAATAAGAAACGTGTACCATTGATCAAAATAATTTCTCTCACTACTCATTTGATAGATATTTTAATGTTTAACAGTTCAGACACGCAAGTGTTCTGTCCAAATATATATTTGGCACAGTTTATGGATAAACGCGAAACAGATGAATTTTCTTATATGAAATTATATTTTACATATACCAGGCGCTCAGGCATAGGATATAGAGATGTTCGCTGCCATATTAAAAGGGAATTGTGGTGAACAATTATATTTGTTTACCATAGAGATAATATTCAATTAAATGATGGAATTGTGATACATATTTATACAGTGTAATGCACCAGGATACAAACACCCAATTTCGAGGCAAACAGTACGTATGATATTCGAATATGCAACTTGAAAATCTGGACAGGATTCGAAATAAAATTGAGGGTCAAAGCAGCAAATTTTTTGCCATTTGCACATGTTAGGTGTAGATAGTGTTATTGAACGATATAACCGACAAATGATATCTAACGAAATTTGATGCGTGGTTTTGTATTTGACGTGTGCATGCAATGCATCTAGATTTATACTGTGTGGAAACACACATTTCGTCTTTACATCATTAAATACTTTTAAGATATTGATATTTTAATCTTGTCGCCTTTACTCATGAGCCAAAACATGTTGAGTTTTGAAAAATCGATATTTTATTATAGTAATATGGATACTCTGCTTGCTTATAGTTTACGAATGCCACCGACAAACAAAAAAATTTTTCAAAATTTTTCCCCTAGTTTCCTTATTCCAGGGATTGCTTCAATATCTCTGTTGTTCAATTAGCACAAAATTTATATCACATTTGCACAAGATTTTATAATATATATATGACTCGGAGATATGTAATCATTATAAAAGTAACCTGCAAATTATTTGCTTAGTGCAATTGTGCAACGCAATTATTACCAATACGCAATCACCGATAGTGCAGTGGGGTGCACAAGATGATAAAATTCGCTGTCGAATATACCGTAATATAAATTTCTTTGTCTCAAATCTTAACTGCTTTTGATCGCATATTTGTTAAAATTATATGTATGTCGCTATTTGAACTACAGTCGTATATCTAAGATAAACAAATGGTTTATATTGTATGACGGTGGGGAAATTGAAGAAAAGAGAACATTATATAACATAAATATAAATTAGAAGCGTGGGTCTACGAATTGTGTATGCTCTATAATATAACTCGCGTTCGTAAAATGGTCATAGGTGCACATTGTGAGTCTATAATGCGGCGACCAAGCTATAATGTGTGTACCCACACAGTGTCAGGCGCACGATCGACAGGAGTATCTTCCACACGCCATGTTATTTATAATTTTTTAACAGGTAGTTAAAGGTGCTGTCATTTCCCGACAGTGTCACAGACACTGTTTATTCTTTGTAGTTTTATTAAAGCTGTACGACATACCATCAGGAATTGGGTGTGACCATGATTGTCTATACGGTATGGTTGTGACCGCAAGGGCATAAGTTCGTTCCAAACAGTGGGCGCTTTATAACTTACGGGTATTCACTTTGACATTCAGAGCACTAGGCAGAAATCCTAGCGGTAAGATCGGGCACCGCGAAGACCCTTTTTTAGCTTGACTCTAAGCTTAGCTGAGTATGTTTCCGTAAATTATATATTCGGACCTCAGAAGACACCACATTGGCGATAAGACGAGCTAGTAGTTTAGGCTTCTAAAGGACTTATGATTGATTTACATGTAAAATTACGGAGAGAACATCGTTTTGTGCAATCAACGCCGATACAATAGCCATATATCAATAATGCTACAGCAATATGGAAGCATAAATGCATAGTCGCTACACTAGAAATAGCTCCAATTGTTGCCTATATGCTGTTAAAAATGTTATTGCAACAACGTTTGCAGACATTATATTGTTGCTATAATAATATAGCTGCTTTTGCCGTAGCAATAAATCCATGGTTCCGTTGCGGTGCAATAAAAACCAACGTTATGGTGGCAGCAATATTTCTCGCATATGCTATTGAGCGTGCAGAAGAAATCAGCCTTATTGTAACAGCAATATTTTGATACATAATGCCATGGCAATTGCGTTTTCATAAAATATGGTCACTGCAATAGTCTTCGGTGTGTAATTTGTGCACGCACTTGTCCGTGAATTATGCATAAAATGAACGCTTTTAACACTTTGTAGTATTGTTGTTTTACGTACTGAACCTCTTTGACTAGTATACACATCTATTGAAAGAGATTTATGCTAGGTAGAGCTGGCGTGAAGCTGGAAAATACAAATAACGTACGATATATATCCTTCCATAGTGATTTTAAATGCAAAACAAAAAAAACGATTACGACATATCTTACCTGTTAGTGCAATGAATTTCGCATATTTCCAATTTTTTTGTTGCTTTAAAATACATGTATTTGCAGTTTACTGTGAGTGTTTGAAACCAGATAAACACCAAATATATGTCTATACGTGGAGAATGTTTAAACGTGTAATACATTTGTGTAACTAGTTGTAATATATTTGTACAAATGTTCGTTATATGTGTAATGTGAGTCTAATTTTGGAACAACGTTTGTCAAAATTGATTTTGGCAAAACAACCAAAATATTACGAAAGTTCCAAAATGTCGAAAAATATTTTCAAAAATTTTGAAAGTATCCAAAAACAGAATTATAGCATTATGTAAAAACGTTTGAATGTGTTATAAAATTTTGAAATCAAACTGGCCTTTAAATTGCAACTTAAAATTTTGTACGATAAACTCCTTGTTCCAACATTGAGTAATGTTGTATTGATGTGTAAAAATGTTGATTTTGTATTCATATATGTAAGTTTTATTTTTTGAGTTTAACTGTGTCGCTGAATGTCGGACCATCAAAAAACACCTCGTATAATCAGAGATTTATCCTTCGAATCGAAAAGTGTGTACAGTCCCTTGTATGTTCGGCGTGACACGCTGTTATATAATATGACGTTTGGGAGCAATCTAGGCACATATTGAAGGACGAAACCCTTATCGCAGTTGTTGTTGTAACTTTAATCAAACAGTATGGTGTATATTGTTGTTTTGGTTGGATTAAATGGTTGTTTGGGATGGACTATATTCGCGAAATGGCAGTGCATGGTATCACCGCAGGTACGTGCTGGAATACGTTTTGTACTGTGGTGAACAATAAAATGATCGCAATAAACTGCTGTGGCTAATACAATTCACATCACTAGAGTTGTTGGCTAACGGTTGGTCGGCATCACATAGCAAGCGGTCAATCAAAATTGTCTGTGAACTATTAATAGTCTGCTAAAACACTGATAAACCATGTATTCGCATATCGTGTTTTATTTATATATGGGTGAACAGTGTAAATATGCCACTCACTGAACCTTAACATTTCCACTTTAAGCTTGGGAAAATTTGAGGACAAATTTTTATGCAACGAAGGGAATAATGTGGCGTGGTTTGCTCTACCTTGCTTAAATTAAAACGATTTCTTTCCGGGCTCAAGGATTTCCACTTTCGGGAGCCCAAACCTAGTCCATGAGGAATATTACAATGGGGACGTTTATTTAATAATACTGTTTATCATCTGTGTCAAGCACATACTGTATAATATGTGCTTGGTTGTTGATTGTGAACGTGTACAAAAATTTATTTTATATGTTTATCTCTATACGATAACTGTATACATAATATGTTTATGAATTTGTTATGTGTCGGAACGTAGTGTATGTATGCAGTACCTTCTGTCATTTACGTTTCTTATATGTCGGAACTTTTGTACAGGGTGCAGGCGAATTTTTAGACTAAGCTAATTTTGATGGAGTTTTACAAAAGTTACAAAATTACGAGAGTTTAATGTGAGTCCAGGCCATAAATATATCGGATTTGAGTGTAAGGGTTGAGTGGCCTAAGCATTAGGCCTGCATTAGCGGATATGTGTATGTGTATCTGCTGAATTTTTCGGATAAAATCGTAAAATTTGTTTATACCTAGAAATTCGAGGAAAATCATAAAAACTTATTCTCTATCGACTAAAATTCACCAAGGTTTAAGAGAGAATTTTACAGAAGTGGAACCAGAGTAAATCTTGGAAAACTATATGTAATTTGGAACAATTAGAAAAATCAATAAGGAGAAAACTGGGAGTAGACTTATAGGTCTGGTATTTAAGCGGTTGCGTTGTTAGATCAGGGTCTCAGTCGGCCTCAGAGGCTGCGCAATCAGGGTCGATACGGTTAAGTCGTTTATTTGTTTAAACGTTTGTGTAGAAATTTTTCGTAGTGTGTGATATAAATCGTGTGAATTATAAGTGGTGACACATTAATGCCCTAGGATTAAAGCTCATAAATTATCTTTTGGTGCTCGCATCGTCGTAGTTTGTGTGTAACCTAAGGTGGGACTAAACTCCCCTAAGTCCACGTAGGTTACATAGAGTACTGTATTTTTATAAATATACGTTAAGGGAATAAAATATTGTTCAGAATTCGAGTTTTTAGATTAAAAAAGAATGCATTTGCATCAGAAACAAAAGAGCTAACAAACTCTACACAGAAACCTGGGCAGTATATATAAAACTTCAGCTACACGTTGACTGGATGGATTCATAAACAAAGCATTAAACACAGGGTCGCAGTTAGAAACTTATCCATGGAGGGAGACGCTGGATTTGCTGGGTGTGACACAGTTTAAGCGCACATAAACGGCAGACATTTTCATATGGGATTAGAGGGTTACTCTTTTTGAGGCAGGTTTGGCGTCTAGGTATTCACCCTTGGCTCTCAGAAAAGTTTTAACCCAAATACCTTTCCAAAGAGTGATTAATGCATGAGTAAAGTTAAGCTGAGCTCCTTACAATCTTGTTTTGACACAAGCAATTGCCATTCATTTGTTCACTGAACACGAATTCCATTTTTGCATTAAAGAACGGAAATTAGTCCGTCTCATATTTGATACATTATAATTTCAAAATGTTTCCGAACACAATGGTGTTAAAGTGCAGGGGCTGAATTGCATTTGCTAATAGCGTTATAGAATAGAAAAATGTCGAAATCGGATACGGCTATTGCCATGCGAGTTTTGTTTTCTAACAACGTTTTGTACATGGCGTCAAAAGAGGATTGTTGGGGGCGCTTCTTAAGTTTACTCTTGCATAATACTAGACTGCAACTGTATCAAAAAAGGACATCGTGGATGGGCTGTGGTTTATCTGAACGCCCGCAGCATCGTGGTGTGTACGTTATCAAGCATTAAACCGGGTTATCTATGGGAGAATTGGAGTTAGTAAAGATCCTTTACAAAACCTCTGAGATAACCATTTGAACATCCTGATTTTAAAACATTCGTTCTACTGCTTCTCCTAGTAATTTGGAGAGTCATATTCAGGCACATACGGCGCCCTAATTTAACTATGGTGTTTGAATAATTGTTGGCTATATTAGCTGCTGTTGCCTGATGGTGTAGTGCTGGTAAATGGTTTGCTATGAATATACGTTTCTATAGTTTTTTCTATTCAGCCATGTGTAATTTATATATATTATAAGAGCAAGCCACGCTAGCATTATAAAAAGCATGCTTTCGGCTTAAAAAATAGCACATACTTCATAAATTATTCAGTTGTACAACGTTCCTTCGCAGCTTTGCATGAAAGAACATTGTAACGAAGTTTGATCTACTTTGAATTCTGTTACGCACAAAGTAGCTAGCTATAAACAAAATAGGCCCCTGGAATACCCCTTTTGTTCGTTACTAATAGCTAGAACCCAAATTCTTCAGCATTGAATCAATAAAGCTTGTAGCCCCAAAGTTAAATCTTTCAGGTGGTACGATGAGACAGAAAAGCAGAATCAAGTATCCAATAAACGTATATGTATACCACTTAATACGGATGTCTCCAAGATGTAGTAAATGTAAATAATAGTTTAAAACTTCCAAGAGTAACCAAAAGGTTAAAAATGTCAGACGCAACAGACCAATACCTCCAGACACAAGAATAACCCCAAGATTAGCTTCAGTCACAACTGCAGATTCACAAGAGTAACCAAAAGGCTGATTCGATAAGGCTAATAACTAGTAAAAATATCCAAGAGTTCCCACAAGGGCAAAATCCATACCACCGGCAGTCATCGTCTTCAAATAGGTCTTCAAAAGTCCACAAAGCAAGAAATGGTTTACAACATAAACGCTGTCTAAGCTGCACCAATGCAACAGTAACACACACTCAACAATTAGTATGAAAGCGAATAAGTAGTATCCTCGATACCCAGGTGACATACAATTAAATGGTCTGACAGCTCACAACGAATTGCTTTCTAGCTGATCGAAAACATGAACGAAACTGAACTGCACAGAAAATAAACTGAACTGATCTGCCAGATTGCGCATGGTTTATATACAAATTTTATGGCTATTCCAATTTTAAAAGCTAGTTTATAACTTGCTAAGTTTCAGTATTAAAATTAAAAATGTAATACCAAAATGTGTGGTAGTAATTCTCAAAAATCTGGATTAGTCATGCCAATCTCTATAATATTCTATAATTTAGTTGTTCGGTAGAAATGTTAATAAAATAGTTTGATTCCAATTTATAAAATTAGTTTTGAAATGTACCACATCTACCAACTTGAAGTTTTGTAAGCACCACTGTTTCAATTGTATAAGTTTGAGATTTCCAAATTAAATTTATAAAAGTACAACATCATTACAACAGTAATAAACTTTATATGAAGGAAAGGATTTTAAAAACACATTTCTAAGCTGTGATTGATTTTAATTAAATCTTCGATTCGTTGAATTATATATACAAACTTTTTCCACCAACAAAATAACTGCGCTTTTGAATCGCCATAAGTAATCTCAGGTTTATAAAAAGATACATATTTACAACCAGACATCAGTGAAGTAAACAACGTGAACATATATAGACAAATTTTTATACATACATATGCAACATTGCCCCGAGATGTAAATACATATTCATCCCAACATCTACACCAGCTTTAATATACATACGTACGTATAGATCAATACAGTTATTATCACCAAAATTATAAAAGTCAATTCGCGCTGTATAGAGAGTAGTAATAGTTATACACTGTTAATAATATGATTAAAAGATACATTAAGGTTAATATACATAATATTTTTTTAATTATTGCACTAAATAAATATTTGACATCTATAACTTAGTATATCTTTGCTATCTCTGATTTCGGCGTCAATCTTCAATCGCTACTAACTAAGACTTGATCGATCACTGACATATGGGGTTTTATAAGTAAGCGTCAACTCTTTTGGCAGCGTTGATTATATTCAACCAGTATTATAACTGGTATCTTAAGAAATATCTTAATCAATTAACAATAATATACAAAGTTATTTTCACAATTAGAATTTCGGTCGACGCTACTCTTACTAAATTATCAAAAGACGATATCAAGTAAATGGTAATTTTTCTGCATTTGACGTTTCACATAAGTGCATTTAAGTCATTCGTTCTCTGTTCATCCAACCACCGTGGTATGGCAATTCACTAAAGATCCCCGGTCCAACATTAATTTATACAGCTGGCGCGGCGTACCTTTAGCATATAGCCAGTCTATTCAATCAGACAAAATCTTATGCGAACGCTGTAGGTTCTTGAAATTTCGCCGAATCATATGAAGCTTTTTAGAGACACACATCACTTTTGTGGAAACACTGCCAACACTTAAACATTAGCCAGCAGTGTTATCAACAAAATAGTGCTGCGTCTCGCCGAATCCACTTGATTAGTTTAGTTTACCATTTACCATTTCACAATTATAGCATTTTTGTAGTTTAATATGTGCGAACAATTTGTTAGCACGCAGAATACGTATGCTCTGATTTTTTTAACTTTCGTTAGCTAATATACAAGTGCCATAAGTGGGACACATATACAATGAAAAACTATCATTTTGGCTGCTAGATGCTTGTAGCCGTTGTTAGGTTTAGATTGGCAATGTGTCACCTTCATCTGAATGTTTTTATTGAGGCAATTAGGCCATCAGATGATATGGAACACTGCCTATCATTGTCCACATCGGATTATGTTCTTTGCGTATGATTGTTCACCACCTTGCGCCGTCTGCTATCTTTATGTACAATAAGTTTCGCTCATTACCGATATGATTATGAGGTGCAGTACCCGCCATAACTGTAGTATTTTACAGTGCCAGATAGTTCATAAGTCGAAAGATTATGTATGTACTTAGCTAAATTGACTCATATTTGCTGTTGTCAAGTCGTAAACTATCCCGCTGATATTGTACTGAGTAAGGATTGCCCACTCCTCAGTCCTGATTGTACGATTTTCGTAAGGAACTAACACAGCAAACAGGGCTACAGACCAGGCAATCCTTCTCAAATGCTCTGGCCAAGCTACACCCATAACGCAGAAAACTGCAGCATCTCCATTATCATCGCGAAATAGTAACTATTAATGTCGTGTATACATTTGTAAAATACGAAAACACATGATGCTTGGCTTCCGTGCTTGTATAAAAAATAGTTAGTTATTAGTTGTTGTTGTTTCAATTAGTTAAATTGGGTACATACGATTGTTAATTTTTTAAGAATTCGGATTATTTTTCAAACCAAAAAAATTGGGAGTATATATTGATTATATATTATAGATAACACGATAAAAATATCCAAGAACGCCCAATAGAGCTACATCTTATCCAAACTTCCGTGATGCATGGTATTTACGACACTAAAACCGAGGGGTTGACATGCAATAGTCGACAATCGAAACTATTCTACATCATTAGAGTTAATAGGATTCTATATACTATTAGCTTGCACTACTATATATTAAATGTCACCACTATCGCTTCGTCTGTTAGTTTTGTAATTCCATTGTATTCAGTAATTTTTTTGGGGTGGGGAACTATAGATCGAGCATACAGAATACATATTTGTATATACAAAAAACAACAATGGGTACCAATCACAGATGGTTTATGATTGAATGATCATAATTTTAATTACAATCTGCAAACAGTTGGTTTTCTTAACAGCGATATTTACCGCTAAAAGTTTTTTCAAAATGATTATATATGTAATCTTTCAAGTATATTGTATTTCGTACAATAGTTAATTTCCTTATTAAGTTATTAGTGCATTACCGCAGTTGCAGTATGGCAAAATTTCAAAGAATTCCCAAAAGGGAAATATATATTAATATTCTATAACTTATCACATTTATCACTGCATGGCAGCAAATGTTGGTAGATACCATTTAATTTAGGGTACAAATCTTCAACAGTCCATATTGAATATTACACATTTTCTACTTTATCGTTTATACCCACTATCAACACATTCAACAAAACACGGTCAACTTTTGGGGTGACCTTCCTAATTTTTCAAGGGTAAGAGGTTAATTGATAGGCCGCTGTACCAATTTTCACGATAAATTTAGTCAAATTATAAAAGTATATAGATACAATTACGAATGTATCTGAGCCGGTCATAAAACAACGATTGCGAATAAATATAGTTAAATAAAATTTTCAGTTATTATATGACGTGCGTGTACAATCAATTTTTGTCACAAATAAGTCACATACTTAATACAATTTCCATTCTGCGTATCATACATTTCTTTATCGCTCTATGCACATTTTTTAATTAATTTGAGGGAAAAGTCACATCTAGAAAAAGACATTTTGTTAAAGAGCTATCCTAATTTTGAAGTAATTTTTTTCACTCAATATTATATACGTATATCTTTGCAGTATACAATAAACCATAACTCGCGATGTTTAATCAAGTGCTGCCATTTTTACTAGTGGTACGCCATTACCCTTAAGTTAATATCAGCAGTTTAGTTAAAAAAATAAAAAATAAAAAAAACAGCTGTAGCCAACTAACTGTTTCGTGTTTGGATAAATGTTCTTAGCTAATCTAAATAACGCAATCAAAAAGTTAGATTTTGAGTTGTTCTTACAAATGACCCCATTAGTGAGATACTATTGTGAGCCCCTTCTATCTTCATCTAGGTTTAATATTAACTAATGTCGTATACGTAGTTATGGTGTTTTTATCAAACACTTCAAAGTAATATGACAGCACCGCTTGAATTAATGTTTGAACTGACCTAGGGTTTTCAACGGAACAGTGTAACCTATATTACTACAATTACTCACCGAGAGAGAATCCGGCTAATTTAGTGCTGAAATTGCTTTTATACACTTGAACTCGATAATCCAATTAAATTGACGAGTTTAGTAAATGATAGAAATTTGTTGTTAAATTACAATCCAGATTTTAAGGCACTGTAACTACTTCACACCTAAAATATATCTGAATCTAATTTTCGGGCCGAAATAAAGATTTATTAAGCCAAATGATAAAGATTAACATCTAAGCTGTTCTAAAACTTCACAATTGAAATGGTCCGTTAAATACGTTGGAAACATCACAATATATAAATATAATTCTCAGTTACTATTAGGCTGTTAGTGCCCTATACTAGAGAAAATACAGAACTGTTCTATTTATTTTATGTCGAACGTATCTTTCCAATTAAATACAAAGGTAATTTTATTACTTAACTAAGCTTCATTATTACGGAATAATTAAAGTCTCCGCTTTTGTTTTTCTAACGTAGTTTACATTTTTACCGGATCAGGCTTCGTGTACTATGATGTAATAAAAATAATACCCAAATACTACTGGACTTTCAGTGTGCTAAATGAAAAAAATACCATATAATTTTATAACTAAAAAGAATGATAACTCTTATATATTTGCGGTTAATGTAAAGCAGTTTCTTATTGCATAGCTACAGTATGATAGGGTCTCTAATTTAACTTTAGTTTTTGACTTTAATTTTTAACTTTAACATAAATTAAAGTTTAATTTTTACGGTACTTGGGATTTCGCTGACCGAGACTGCCTTTGTATGTATATAATAAATATAGCAGTCTATATGCACACAACATAACCGGACTCTAATGAAACCGTGCAAACTAAACTAAATAAACCGTATTTTGAGAATGTCTGAGTAGCTAGCGCAAATCTAGGCTAAGTGTTTAATTAATATTCTTGCAACAGGACAATTGAGGTAGAAATATGATAGCATATTCGCCGAAATAAGCTTTGACTCCTTAGACTTTACTCAAGAAAGACCTTTTTGAAATATTATAACTTATTAATCACTTTGTTATACATAATTACCTTCAGTGATACTTTAATAGCAAGAAACTAGAATACATTAATTTCTATATGACAGTAAACAGATTTAGTGTTACAGTCTGTTTGGTTAGACTGTCCCAACTTAAAAATCATTAATGTTAGAGGCACAACGACAATTTTGGTCTAGTTCGACTCAGATCCGAACAATTCTATCAAGGTAATTTTCTAATTTGGGAGTTACCATTGGTACCACTTGTACCGAATAGTTTTCTTCAATTCCAGACAAATTGTTCCAACAGCATTAACCTGCTGAATTGAATTCGGTTAAAATATGATAGATCTTTTTAGAGTGCAAATAAGACTTATTACTAAGTTATAGCCCCTACGAGCTACAAAAAAAAAACGCTCGTAACCAATACACCCTTAAATGGATGGGGCCACTTTTGTTAGTAGACTTCACTCGCCAATGCGAGTTGTACATCAATAGGGACATTTTTTCGAAAATTTCCGATAATAATGGGAGTATTGGTACATTATGGAAAAATGAATTTTGCTCTAATTGACTTTTTCTCACTGCCTAATAGTAGAATGGTCACAAAATTGTAGTTTTGTTATCAAAGCTAACAATTTTTGTGGCTGGGGGCTAATAGTACTGACCCATGGTTTTACTGGTCTGAGTTAGTTTTGAAGTATAATTGAACGGTTTTTAGTTCCTGGCATAGATGGCTCATGAGTTGGCAAAGAGGCATAGTTACTTCTTTTAAATTAGCGAAAAACATAGCGTTGAGAGTTTTTCGCGCATGACTTTAGGGGCAATTTCAGCTTTTGGAGCTTTAAACATTTAGATACCTTGTCTGCCAATGGAATACAATTAAGAAACTATTTTGAAGCAAGTTCAAAAACTTTGGTAACAGTTTTAATACTGAATCTCGATATAGTATTTTTCAAATCACTTGCGGAGCATGTGATTGACAATATTATAAACTGTTTTTTGTTGAAAAACGAAACACAGTTTAAGTCAGATTCGAAATTGTACTAGCAACCAAACATTCACATAAAAGGTGCAATAAAACACGTGGAAAAAATTGCAACAATGAAGTGATGATTATAAACTTAAGTATGCCCATAAAAAGTTCATGCTATTCTTAAGATAAAGAAACAATACCACTAATTAAACTTACAGCAAAACATTTAACAGCTGTATTCAAATCAAAGGTTTAATTACCCAAAGGGTCGACAATTGGGCAGGTGTAAACCTAATCAGAGGAATTTGTTTGTTGTTTGTTATTTTTACTAAGAGTCCTTATTAAAAATTTTATCGACGAGCACGACATCCGATCACGCTCGTGCACTCTACCTCACCGATAGTGGTTCCGTCTTTGCCAAAGATGTTGAGTGGAACAGACAAAAATACTCTGGGATATTTCCCACCTCTAGGTTTCGCGTCTGGCAGTCGAGCAACCTAAAAATCCGGAGGGGGAGTCGATATTCCCCAATAAACCCAAATGGTCGATACACTCCAAAGAACCCAAATTTGTATGCAATACCCTGTACATCCAACATCTATAAATACGCCAATAACGGACATGCTGTATTATAAGGCAAAATACACCACCATAACGGAGTGCCATACTTTATGACAAAAATTTCATAATGCACTGTCGTTTTTACCAACCATTCTATCATTTCTTAATTTCTAGATTCTGCGAAAATATTTTATATTATAAGTGCGAGTGTTTATGAAATACAAGGTAAGATATTTCAGAACTGTCAGAGCCCAACAATCTTTATATAGCCCTGGAATGATGTCATAATAGATTAGACATATATATTTTGGGATGGCCATCGACGCGACCAAGTCTTGATTTCATGAAGTTACAACCATATAAATAAAAATGGGTTAGAATTTGTCCACGCTTTGATTAAGCACAGGTTTTTGACAAACTACGAAGGTTTTATACTATGCTTTGCCGTCCAGATTGTACCTACGCATGCTACGACGAGTGAACCTTAATCAAGCGTAAGCTTTGCGCCCAACTAAACAGAAACATTAGATGAGACTTATGCTATAGCAAAAGGAAAAGTGCTATAACAAAACTATTTCTTTCAGTTTAGGTAATTTTTAGGAAAATGGCAACAATAACACATAATATCAGAATGGTAAGCGTGACGCATTTAATACATGTGCGGCTATTATAGCTAATCGCGCCAAAGGGCTAGGAAACATGTTTCAAATTGTTATAATTATTTATTAATTTAATTATTATTTATTTATTTATATAAAACTATAAAACTAACGCGCAAACTGAATCATTAAGCGTTTTGTGTCATTAAATCGCTAAAAACAATGAGATGCCTTTAAATATAGAAAGAGACATTAAACTAATGACATGGCATTGCCATTGTCTAACGGTTCAACTGTTTGTATCGATTTCTTTTGACTATAAAGAATTTCTGGAATATATGCCTAACTAAAATGTATTCTAGCAGGTAATTTAATAATGGTTAAACAAAAAAACTAGTTTAATAAAACGCTGCATAACTATTAGCAAACTTAGTATGAAATAGTGGTTGTTCTATCTTTTACTAATTTTTCCAACATAATTTCATTATATTAATTACACGATTTTAAACAAAGACACGCGTTGACACCAATTCAAGCTTCACTAAAATACGGTCACACGTTCAAACCTGCTGCTGTAAATTTTAACTCAAAATGTGATGAATATCTAACAGTAATTTGTCATGAAAAATGTGCCCAGTCGCAATGTTTCCAATTTTTTTGCAGTGTTTTGTTTATGTTTTGAACTGGAAATATTTTTAAGATAAGTTGTGTCTCGATCTCGATAATGTAATATAGTACAAAATCAAGCTGTGTTAAACTGCATTCAGAATATAATTGTGTATAATGGCCTGACAGTCTCAATGCGACGAGATTATAATAAAACCAAGAAATGCCTATTTTATGGATTGCATTTTGCGGAAAAATAAATTGAACGTGCAAAAATTAGAAAAATGTTCGAATGCCACGATTGAAATGTGTAATTTTGGCTAATCATTAAACGTAAATAATATTATTAATTTGTTATGGAATTTATTTCTAATTTTCTGGTTAATATAAAAATAGCACAGAAAACGTTTCAATTTTCAGTATGTTCGCCGAATATTTGAAATAATACTGTTTCGGTTTTAAATTGAAAACAATACACTGCATTCCATTGCATATTGCTATTTAAATATAAAAATAACAATTATATCTGTCCACGATAGTTGCAGAAAGAAACACCTTTAGTACTAAAGTCAATTGTTCATATAGCTACATAGAGTCATTGTAATAAATACCTTTAGTATAACAGCACTGTATCAGCTAAATACAGGGAAAGTAAGCAGAAAAAGTCATTCAGGCTAAACTTTTCAAGGTTAAAGTTACTGCCATCGCCTAATGGCAATCACGTCAATGAGCCACCGAGATGGAGGTTGGAGTACCCTATCCAGACCTGTGAGTACAGAGATGGACAGGCAAAGTTGTAGCTCCATCACGACCATCCTGCTGCAATCCAGACAAATTGTCGTTTTAGACAATAATCTTGCTTTTTTGTTCATTATATAACCATCTTTGAAACATATATTTGTCAAGTCAGCTGCAAAATAGGACGTCACAAGATGCCTGGATCCCAGTGTGCTTAGTACACTGCTAGAAATAATTATTCCTTTCTCTCGAGGTGTGCCAACGTTATTTCCACAGAAATATATATACGGACGTAGGCGCGGTAACGATTTTGGGCAAACTACCGGTACCTTATTAGTAAACAGTGCTTTATTAGTAAATTAGAATTCAATTTGTGGTTACACAACGACTATATGGAAGTCAGGATTTTCGTTAAAACTGGGACCACAAAAAGCTTTTTGGGATGAACAAATTTAATTCTGCATAATGGGATGGTACACATACAAAAATGTGTCTGTGGTACATAACTATACATTATAGATTAAAATATTAAACTTTTGTCTCTAACTTGTGCTTTAGATATTTTACTAGTAAAAAATTTTCGCAAGAAAAATTGGCCAAAATTTACAACACTATTTTCCTGAAACATAAAAACAATAAAATTTTAAATTATAATTGTTGAAAGACAAAACCTTACACCGAATCCTGGCTAACTCGTTTGCATAAACAGTCAGATTTTGAGCTGAAGAACCGTGCAATCAGTTTATAGCTTTAGCAATATTAAAGTGAGCCAACCCTGCTTGTTGAATCGCTATTTTATATAAACGATTACATCGATTAAAGTTTTTTTGAATCATAGTTAATTAGATCTTGGCGCAACGATTTAAAACATATTCAAAAAATAAATTAACTTTAATAATGTTTTGTATTTATTCAATTAAGCTGCAGCGTCTAGTGTTATATACATTAATTCTATAATTTAAACTATATCTCTCCTAGTAATCAAAAATTATTATTCGTTGTAAGCAGTGTAAAAAAAGTTGTTGCTTGTTTTACTGTAAAGTTATTAACTTTTGGAGTGGAAAAACTTGTATATTATAATCCCGATTCAAAATGGTACCATATTAAATTCATGAGTCGAGGTTAGTTAAGTAAAATAACTTTGTTAACAAAATATAACTGAAATGTTTTGCATTTTTGTGAGAAAATATGTATTTAATTAAATGTCAGTCTATCAGGTATTTATAAATACATTAACTAAACGACTGAAGAAATTGTAAAATAATGGAATGCAGTTCTACGGCTTTAACACTGAATATTTAAAAACAATTAAATAGAAATTATAGGAATTCTTTCTATAACTCGATAATTTGCGACTGCTAAAATTAGAACTTAGGCATGTAGGAATTAAATTATATACTTATTTTGAAATATAAACTTGCCCAAATGATCGCCTAAATAACAGTCATAGTAAACAACATATATACGTATATATACTAAAATCAATTAAGATCAAGATATTACAATTAATAGATCAAGATATTAAAATTAATAAAGTATGGTGTGGGTTTATATAACTGCTGAAACTAGTTCTGGAGCTACGTTGCCAGTGTATGAAAAACGCTAATCTGCTTCGTAAATTACATGAAGTCAGTGTAGTATTATAGAAAATATGCTAGTTTTTTATGCATTGCAGTTTTGTTACAATATTACACTACCAGATATTAAATCTGTCATGGCGATGACCTTTCCAGATTATTTTACGAAAACATTCTTGTCACTGCGCTAGTATAGAACTAATTTGTTCCCGAAACTTGCATGCTGACGTTGTTCACAACATTGACTGAAGAAGATTCTAGAAATTTCAATTTGTTTATATTTTCTTGAATGTTTTAGCTATGTGTGTTGGGGTATATACTGCTGTGCAGGAGCTGTAATCAGTGTACCGTGAGTACCGAGTGTACCGATTTTTGTAGATTGTGCGTTTCGGTCTACTTGTTTTGCTTTCTACATGTCTTCAAATAAATCACTTTACATTTACTCTCGAGTCCTTGTGCTTACCTACGCTCTGACCCTCGCTTACAACAAAATAATTACGTCAAAACCTAATTGTCGCATGATTTGTGGGATCATCCGATGTAGTTGTGTACCAGTACTTGCTCTATCTCTCTGGTCCCGACAGTATGAAATTATAATCGGTTTTATTTATTGTTGTGTTAATCTTCATCTAGATCAATGCGCAAAAAATTGGAAATGCTTTTAGAAGCCTGAAGAGCTTAAGGAAACCCAAGCCAAAGTGTCTTTGCAGGCAGTCCAAACTCACTCTTGAGATCGCGGAATCTAAATTTTACTGTCACATTTCATGCTATGAATTAACTTATGCTGTCTTGGCTGTCACACCAAAGGCACCGGATTGCGCAATCATCAGTAATACTGCATAGTTTTAGGCAGACCAACCATAGTGACCTTTTGTGAACTCAGTTGTTTTGATAGCTGAAGCTCGCATGTGATGATTAAAGTACAAATAAAAGTGATCTATGTGATGTGAACCACAGCGAAAAATGTCCATTAAACGTGTTAATATTATGCATAATTTACCGTAAGATGTGTGCAGCAGGGCCAGATTTTATCACATTCTGCCGCGGCTCTAACGCCACGCTTGACTAGCCGAGGTCAGCCAGTGTGACATTTTTTGGGCCGATCCAGACCCAAAAAATACATTTAGCTAAGAGCAAGGTATGGCTGATAAATTGTCACAAGGGCCGGAATGGGCTCTAAAAGCCAGAAATATATGACGACAATGGAAAATCGCTAAAATATGGAAATTGATGATAGTTATGATTATATAATGCGTAGAACATCCTTCCTGTTACAATATCACAATTTTCATGCATAAAAAGCATGTTTTACGTAGCTACTAGGTTGGCTTGTAAAAGGCGCTTAAACAAAAATTTTGGAAATAGCTATATTTACTTATTCATTTTGCCTGAATTTATGCGCTTTGCTTTTAATTACTACTAATCCTGCTTTATTTGGGTCGAGCTAAATATTTTCGATGTAACACTACCTGCTAAACTGAATGTAATGAATATTTTTCAGTAACCCGTCCCGGCTATCAAGCCCTGAGACAGCCACTCCCGGCCCGTACAAACATACTAGCATAGCTTAGCTATTTATTTTATTTATGAAAGGCCGGATGTGGCTGTGTGTTTTTGTCACTTGCCGGAATTGGCTCTGTGACAGAATCCGGCCCTAGATGCACATATCTTAAGGTAAATCATGTTCTAATAGGTTCGAAAATATCTAAATTCGTACATAAGACATTGTCACATGTGTACCGTGTGTGTATCAAATTTAGGTGATACTTTTTGATGATAGCGTGTTGCGCCATAGAATAAAGATTCCGCATGCTCAGTACTTGCAAGAGATTCAAGAAATCATTACCGCCAGATCTCATTACGTCAGCTCAGTTTGTTTCGAGCACTCGATGCGCGGAAGTAATATTGCGTTGCACAACTATATCCGTAGCCAGCGGTTCGATTGTTAACTAAATCAGAGTAACATGATGAGAACCCTTTTTGATGCTAACAAGGGTCACTACTGAATAGTTACAATATTATGCTTGTGATATTACACAATTTTTAGTAGTGTGTACCTGAATATATCGATAGATTTAATTACGGTGCAGTGCTAAGGTACAACTCAGTATCATGTAAGATGACATTCAGTTTAGCTGCCGAAACTCTAAGATTCACGGGTGGTCTTAAGTTTAGATTGATAACCAGTGCGTGACCAATGAAAATTGGCGTCAAGACAAGTAAAAAATACAGAGATGTGCACCCTGGAAACGTTAACGATACGTGCGTATTCAATCAAACCCAGATAATGTGTCATTTACCTTAAGATGTGTGCACTTCGGGCGGGATCCTGTCACTCGGTCAAATCCGGCTAGTGTAAAAAACGAATGTTATGGCGCAGCCGATCCCAGCCCTTGCAAAGCGAGGTGCACAGTCCTGCTAGCCCGTACGATTCTACTAGCGGGGCTGGGATATGTAACTTTTTATAACAAACAGGCGTTGCCCATTAGAGCATATTTATTTGGCAGAAGTTTCCATAATGTAAAATAGATACTGAAATGGTTTACACGCTAACGATAGGTTTCTATACTTTTCTATACTCTTGCTTTAGGTAAAGAACGATTTTTGCAAATCTTTGATAGAATATAACTTAATTAGGCTACGTTCAAAACGTAGACGTCGAAGGTTCGCCAGGTAAGTGGGAGCTATATGGCCTCGGGTGAGGGTTTCAGGGGATAATTTCGGAAATTGAAGGAACAGAAATTGCGATAAATTTTTCCTAATTTGCCCTATTTATTTCCATTTGTACACCAGGAAACTTCAGGTTATAAATTCGGTTTGAGGGGGAGCTCGACCCTTGGTGGGTAACCCATGGGTTAAATTGACATTAAGAACAACAATAGCGTTGAATTTTGCGGAAAACATAATTTTCGAACCAAAGTAAATATAAATTCGAACTATGTGCAGCATCGACTGTAAAAAGACCCTTCCCATCATTTATCATATAAGCCAATTTTAATTATCAAAATTGCTTATCAGGTTTGCGAAGAACTCAAAATCGAGCATAACTAATTTGGTGAGCGTGTATTAAGCCACAACCTAGAAAAAACTGAATCAGAACAGACATTATACTCAATAATATAAATATGCATGTCGTATGGCTTGGACCGCGTGTCACTTTGGTGATATAAGGCACTGTCAGGACCTCGCAGGCATAAAGGCATTTCGCGTCGGAAATTCCGCCCAAAAATATAACAAGAACTGAGATCCTGGTGATTGTTGTCGATCTTCGGCGAGACGAATCTTGGTCACATTTACCAATAACATTTCAAATATAAAATTGACCAGTGTTAGTCAAAACAAAATAGACAACACCAACGCAACTAAATATATTGTACAAAACCATAGGTGTCGATAGGGGATATCCTTATCGAGGGGCTACCTATCCTTCACTCTCCCGAAGGGTTGTACCGCCCAAGCCCTAAAGGTTTCGCACCCAAACACACCCCGCGCGCGCTGGGGGCACTCGGAAAATTTTAGCAAAAATTGGAAAAATTTGAATATAAAGTCTCATTTTCAATCGGCGTGAAAAACTGATACAGTTAAACGTATTTTAAGCCAAATTTCAGGCAAATTGTGACCAGGCTCATTTCGTCTCTCACCCTCTGTGGGTCATACCCACAATGTTGGTATGTATGGGGTATAAGTTACCCCATGTTTCTCCGAATTGGACGCAATCATTTTTTGTGATTTAAGTCGAACTCGCTGAACACATTCGTGCTGTTTTTAGACTCACACCCATTGCGTAACCCCCTGGCTCACTACAATTAAACCAAGCACACTAAAGCCAAAATTGGTCAATTTTGAGTGATTAACTAGCTACTACTCGTACAGCATACGAGTAAACAGCGATGCAACGCATTTGCCGCTATTTCTAGTTTTCTATCTTGCTGCGTTCTTTAAAGCTAAATACGGAATCACACTATTAACGAAATTCAATGTGAGAATTATCTAAGCAATCGCTGTTTTGAAACATGATGAAAATGCAGTAATATAGTTCATCCCTATGTGTTGCATAACTAACCTAAACTTGCACCAGTTATGTATACACATAATCAATTCGGACTTCCTTAATCTTTTTAATGTCATTTTTCGAATAATGTATATTCACAATGAAATGTTAACTCGTCGCTAAACAAATGCACGTAAAAGTAGATTTTTATAGGGCACAACAAATATAAGTTTTACGTTATGATAAGTTCGTGTGAAATTTTAACAAAAATGTGAACGAATGTTTATTCAACAACAGCTATCATTCTGTGTCATTGTGCGGTCTAAAGCTGGCAGAGAGGTATTATGCATCATTTACCTTAAGATATGTGCAGCAGGGCCGGATTTTGTCCCAGTCTGCCGCGGCTGTAAAGCCATGCTTGGTTAACCGCGATCAGCCAGTGTGACATTTTTAGGCCGCGCCAGACCCCACCAATATATTTAGCTAATAGTAAAGCGAGGCTCATAAATGTCACAAGGGTCTAAAAGGCTCTAAAGCTCCAGAAATATATGACGACAGTAGAAAATCGCGAAAAAAATGGAAATTGGTGATATTTATGGTCATATATTCATAGAACATCCTTCCAGTTACAATAGCACAATTTTCATGCATAAAAGAGCGTGTTTTACATAGCTACTAGGTTGGCTTATAAAAGGCGCTTAAACAAAAATTTTGAAAATAGCTATATTTCCGTATTTATTTTACCCGCGTTTATGCGCATTGCGTTAATTACAACTAATCTTACCTTTTTTGGACCTAGAGCAAAATAATTTCCCTGTAACCCAATCTGCTAAACTGAATGTAATAATTATTTTTTCAGTAGTCCGTCCCAGCTAAACCCTGAGACATAGCCACTCCCGGCTTGTACAAACATACTAGCATAGCTTAGCTATTTATTTTATTTATGAAGCGCCGGATGTAGTTGTGCCTTTCTGCCACAAGCCGGAATTGGCTCTGTGACATAATCCGGCTCTATATGCACACATTTTAAGTTAAATGATGCATTACTTCATTGTGAAACCCTATTTTCAAGAAATTCATTTGAGAATTCTGTATATCTACGAAATAAATCGAACTGCTGAAATTGCATTAGTTATCGTTTAGTTACTCAAATGCCAAACAGTAATTGGCGAAAAAGTAGCGTTGATTACCACAGCTACAAAATATTTTTTTGACGATTGCTCGTATGTTGAAAAATTGCTCAAAAATAATTTTTAATAATGGATGAGTATTATTATAAGTTTAAAACTTAAGCTGCATCGACTACCATCACTTTTGACGCTCACAGTAACAGTGGTTTCTTTTTTATAACGACATAACGACTTGCTGCTAAAGATGTCATTCGCCCAAATCTCGAATATCCAATTCAAAATTCAGAAGACCGCAAATTGCGGGTAGCACGTGAATAAGTGATCGAAAAAAACTTTTAAAAAGCTACAGTTACGTACAGAGGACTGGGGAAGCCCTCTCCCAGAGTTAAGCTGGGGAGGCATACCCTTCGTGCTGCAACGTCCCTAAAGAAAGTATAAGATAGTGCTTTTTATTGAGGAACGAATTTTGGTGTAATACGAATGAGGCTTTACTACTTTATTACCTCTAAAGCTGTGCTATCTTAGCCTGCACCGATGACCCGATATTATTAACTTCAAATGTGACATATTGCACCTTGCCCTCGCAGATGTGTTGTATTTAATACTCTTGGCTCCCACCACATAGGTTTAATTATTGGACTGATTCATCTAGTTGTTTGATATGTTTTATCCGTGCCAGCTCCAAGGATCAGAATTATTCTGGGCTGTCTGATTACCGATACGCACATACTTTTTCGGCCACACTATGGACTGAAAATGCTGCCGTGCAATCATATACATGGTCTTTAAATTACGGAATTCAACATTAAATGCAAACGCGCTAAGCGCCAAAAACTAAAAACCACAAAACTGAAAAAAATATCTTGGCACTGAAATATGTACAAATTAAACAACAAAAAACAAATAATGCAATAAAAATGCGCGTAATTTGTTCACATGAATCTTCAAAATGCCGTCTTGCTGGACAAAACATAGAATTGTTATAACACCAAGAATATGAATAAACAACCTGATGGAAGTACTGTATAACAAAACAAAACGAAACAGTTAAAAGAAACGGCCAAAGCCAAGCTCACGGGCATAAGCTATATAAAGGATATGGCGTGCGCGGTGTACTAAACCTAAGCTGGAGCCTTAGTCCATGCAATCCACAACCTATATCAGCTTGACATGAGCGAGGATGCGCAATCGTACCATAGCAGATGATGAGCACGATATATTATTTCCATGTAACTTAAGTCCTAAGCTTAACACCTTAATATAGTTTGCCCAGACCATATCATATCTCCCATACCTGTATATTGCCTATCTGACAGAATTTTTGAACCATTGGTTATAAACTTAGTGCTAGGCCTGAGACATAGTTTAACCGAAAATTTACATGAGGCGACCCGGAGTGACCTTGATGCCTAACGAGATCACCCCACCTTACTAAGGTAACCAATCAGCTTGCGGCTTAATGTTCCACCTAATTTCCTGTCGATTCCCATTTTCTTTTTGCAGCACCGCCTTCTTATATCACTCATACATGACCACGTTCGACCAAACAGTATAACCGAATAAAATTTGCAACACTACGGTGCGGTTAATATGTCACAGCAAATACACACTTAACAGCACTATACCACCTAGATGCGTTTGGCTATTAGGGGAAACGGCCAAACACCATGCTATTCTAACAGATGCCGGCAGACACCCAGTGTTTTTATTCATTCCTAGATTATTTTCTCTTCACTAGCATCAGCCTCAAGAAAACTCTCATCCCACAAGAACGGGTCATAGATGAAAGCTGCTAGGCGTAGGCCAAGCCGCACCCAAGCAAATGCAAAAAAAGCGAAAACTAATCCTAGTGTTAAAATTGCTGACGACTTGTAAAATTTTCAGTATTGGTTGCTTACTCGGGTTCTGTACTCGCGTTTGTCAGTACGACATGGTTTCATTAACACAATAACTTTCCTACCAGATGGTGTGAATGCATAGCTTATTTCATACAGTTTGCAAAGAATTATCGCTTGTCAGCAAAAGCCATAATGTCAACTGCGTCTATTAATTGCATTGTTAATATGAAGTACTCCTGTTAGCTGCAATTAAGCGTGCAAAAATGGCACATGCACAATCATATACACGGGTGGGATCAAGTAACCCTGAATCGCATTATGTTATAACGCTAGAAAACACTCATATCGGGGGTTCAAGATTAGGCTTAGGCTTAGCGTATGTATCATATAAGCAGCTAGCTGAGGCTGCTAAGGTGGAGTTTTTAGGCTGAGTTAATCCAGAACAGCATGACCTGCATTTTATTTACGACCCTCAGGATTACAATGTAAAACGGCATCCGACATGCAGAATTTTTAGCGAAGCAAATAGCACAAGCACCTCCAACAGATAATGTATAAACAACGGACATACAAATCATAGTCATGAAAAAAGATGACACATTTCTAAACTACCACAATATGGTTACCAACGCCATGGCTTGTCTAGGTTGCAGACATATTTCTAAAAATAGATGCAGCATCCATGTCACGTAATAAAAAGGAATATACATGGTCACGAGATGATTGATCAGTTTGGAGGTGCATTATCTCTTCAGCTGCTTTAATTTCGCAAAGTGGTGCGGGCAACTAAGTTCTGTATTGATTCAGGAATCTATTTCTTATATTTCCTTTTTGTAGGTATCTAAAGCAAATTTTGATTAAAATTTTGAGAAATAGTGAGCAATTACATGGCTATAGATATGTGTATTTATTTTTACATTTAAGAAAATTCTTGTATGTTATCGGATGATCCCCAGGCTGTTCAAGGGGGTTTGACGTCCAAACCCGTACAAAATTTTTATTTTAGTTCCTAAACCCCTGGGGGACCAAAGCTCTTAACTTTAATAAATTTTTGTGTATTACATTTCCCCTTCTCTGTTGATGTTAAAATTTTCGTTTTCGTTTTACAACAATTTTAAGGGCCTAATTTACATAAAATCCAATCATTTTCTGTATTAGCTAACATATTGTGATTGTTCCTTTAAGTTTTATTTTGGTTGGTCTTAGTGACATAAAAGCTGCCTAATTATTGTCGTTGAATTTATGAATTTGCCGGGCTTATTCGTTCTAAATTATTAGCTATGTACCTGGGTTTGCATCTTATGCATGTACAGTGTATTCATAGCGGCTTATAGTTCTTTATGGATTTCTATTGGAATTGATTGGAGTGCAAAAGAATTGCATGAAACGAATATTTTATGGCTTTCTTAAACAAGTTATAGTTTTTTGGTTTCCATGATTGTCGAGCTTGGTACCATGAAATTAGAATCACATCACACGTAAGTATTATAGCACCACATTATTATTATCCTGGTAATATTAATTCCGTTTACAAATTAGGAGTTCCGGCCCTAAAGAATTAAGCTGTAGGGTGTAAAAATAGTGCCAAATAATTATTCGAAAATAGTCAATATCAGCCGAGTCAGCCACAGTTTGAGCATCATCCGGGGCGACTATAGTACAGGTCTGGTGGGTACCTTCGTGAGTCTCTGGGAGAGTTCTGGGCATGGCATTAGGGGGACCGATCTTAAGCTTTTCAACCTTCCTCAATTACCACCGGTTGAGAATTCCTACGGGGTGCCGAGGACATGAGCAGACAAAGTTCCATCTATTGTCTATACTACCGTAACAACCTAGTTCATAAAGTAACACTCGTGCATTCCTGCCGGGTGTGCGTTGAGTAACATAGGGGTTAATATTTAGCTTACTTATGAGGCATTACGCTCAGGTAACTAAATAGAATTGGGGTGTGCTTTTTACCTGGGCCTCTGCATTAACCTCAAAAGAGAACTAATAGAATAATAGATAACTTAAATACTAAGGGGTATTAAAGTGAAAGATCGGAGACAGTATTATCTGACTACGAATAGGGTCACCGAGAAAGCGAGGAACTACAAAATAAGTGGTCGAATATAGCGCAATCGTAAAGAACTGTGTATAACCTGGTGCATGGTATATCTAACTATTTTACTAAAATAAACATTTTTACTTGTATCTTTGGTTTCAATGTTCCTGAACCACTGGTGTGTAGTAGTCACGCCGCTTAGCAGATAGAAGCAAACAAAAAGAACGTGTGCCATACTAGCTGTCTCACAGGCTTTTTATTGGCCACACCTCGCTCGTATCAATCTTCGGTAACGGAATTTTTTCCTCTTTTTAAATACCGATAGCCGTCATAAAAATCACCCTCCATCCTCCACCACTATAAAAGCAAAAGGATATAACATGCTGACCACGATATCGTGTAAAAGTAAAAGTGGGACACATAAGTAATAAAATAAAAGTGGTCAGAATTTTCAAAAATCAAAAATTAACCCGAAATCCTAAATAAAGCAGATGCCAAATTAAAAGTTATTTATGTCGTTGCAGAAATTAATACACCTCTTAAGTAAGGACGTTTTGCGCAAGTCTTGTCTAAAATCTAAAATTTTAAACACCACTTGAGAGAACAGCGCCTAGCGCAACAAACTACAAGAATCAGCGACAAAAACAAACAACGCCGACCAAAACGGAGAAACATCAAGCGCAAAATCAAGCAACATCAAGCGTAAAAAGCCCAAAATCGAGTGCAATGGCAGAATTTGAAGACATAATCAGACAATTTGATTCATGCACGCCCAAACCAAAAGAACAAGAAAACAGAGAACTTACAACCAACGTACACGGACACGTTCCACGATAAAGCTAGCACCAACGAGTTGTTCGCAACAACAAAAGATCAAAAAGTAATAAAAGATTAGTAGCGAAAACAAGAACACCAATGCGATTCATAAAGAAACACGCAGCGTTAACAGAAAACTTCAACAATTGTGCCAAAGCTGTGATCACAATGAATCGGAGATCCCAAAATCGCACCGAGAAGAACCTCTCAAACACGGAGTAAGAAGAAGAAAATTCAAATCAATAATTAGTAGAAAGAACAGAAAAAGAAAAGAATCAAGAAACCGATGAAGTCCAACAAAATAAGCTTCGAATATTAAACCAACAAAATCAAAGTCAACGACCAAGAGTCGTAGTTCAAGGAAAGGAATACTATGGTCTTTTCAGTTTGGTACAAGTGTATACGGCGTCGAGGAATGATAAAGAATCGGAGCAAGCGCAAATAGCAATAACGACGATCGGCGTTCAAGAAAGAAACGGTATCAAGCGAAGTACAGTCGAAATTCAACAAGTACAAAAACAACAACTACCGAGTACGAGCAATAACGGCGAGCAACAGCAAACAAAAACATTGCAAATAAAGAACAAATCAGTGCAAGTACGAAAAGAGCAACAAGCGAATCAAATCAAAGAATCAAAGCGGGGGAATAAGTTTTAAACACGACGACAAAATTCGGTACATTTCAAACGGTGAAAACATAACATGGAACCAAGCACAAACCTTGTACGTGACAACGAATTGCGATGCATTTCAAACGGTGAGCACGTGGAATCAAAGACGAAGTATGGCAAAATGCAAAACGGAGCATACGAATATTACGGTGCAACACCACTGATCTTTCAATACAACCAAATGCCGTTCGCTGGGAGCAATTCGATGCTGAATCCAGAGATACTATTAGCAATAGCAACATCGTACGTGTACCAAATCCATTAACCACAACAAGTGCAACAACGAATCAAATTAATAACGTTAACAAAACACCAACCTAATGGCGGTAAACCAACAACAGATCGAAGCCTTGATCAAGGTGGCGACTAAAGAAACGCCACAAGCAACAAATACAACCCAACAAACAGTCGGTCAAACGATCATGGTCACGATAGAGAATGAAGTATGAAACCTACAAGCGTACAAAGGCGAGACCCAATTTCTTGAAATTCCGTAACGAACTCGAAAAAGTGCTGGCCAAAGACGGTATTGACGAGGAGCAAGAGAAACTCCTGAGTCCTGAAAGCAAAAATGCGTGGAAAAGCGGAGGAATATTTGGAAGTACTAGGAATTGAAAACGCTGAAGAATTAAGTAACTATGGGAAATTGGTCAAGAAACTCAAAGAAAGACTCGACGTGCCAAAGACGCTGTCAAATCAAACAAATTACAAACCCTACGCTAAACGGAAACAAAGATTTTGTGGACGGCTTACAAATGTCCGCTGCACGACAGCTAAACGCGAAATCTATACCCGAATCAATCGTTGAAGAGGTCCTCAAGTCTGCGCTGATGACAGGGTTAAGAGACGAAATCGGAAATAGATTGTGCACAACGACAGAAGAGACATTCGAGACATTGACGGTGAACGCCGAAGCAGTAGAGAACTTGGATCAACAAATGAACCAAGGATTGCGAAGTACGAGCGAGCAACGATCGAAGTACGGAGAAATTCAATCAAATCGACCAAGTCAATCGAATACAAATCAAACCAAGACCGAATGTAAGCCAACAAGTGATACGACCTAGTTTGGAAAGACCGCAAGTACAATGGCGTCTGCAATGGTGGACCAATCAATCAACGCAAGTACGCCAACCATAACACCAAATCATGCAATCGTGGGCAATGCCGGTACCAGTGATGCTAATACAGAGCGATACGAGTTACCAGTAATCGGTGTAACCATAATATGGACCGATGGGAATGCAACAAGCAATGCCGCAAGCAATGTACCTGGTGCAAGTACCGCAACGAACAACACAACACCAAATAAACTGGCAACAACAGCAAACAATGCCGATATCGGTGGTAAATCAACAACAGAAAAACCGACAAACACTGACGAATCAAATGTCACTAAAATGTAACAATTGCAGGAAATTGGTCCATAGAACAGATCAGTGCTTCGCAAGCAACACAGGACCAAGCGGAAAAGGAACGCGAATAGGGAATCAATAACAAAATCAAAGTAGATATAGAGTGGTACCAAATCAATTTAATCCAAAAAATGAAAGAATGAATGAATAATCAATCGACAAGATCAAGCGGAGTAGAACAAAGAAAGAATGTTGAAAATTACCAAAAAAATTAAAGATATATCGACAGAAGAAAAGCAATTCGTAGCAGTGAATCAAGTAGATGGTACAGAAGAACATGAACCGTGCAATAAACCAACAGTGCTGTCAAGATATTATACCGATACGTACCCAAAAGAGGACAAGAAACTCCGAGTCATAATCGATACCGGATTACAAATAACAATCATCAGTGAAAAACAATACGAAAAGTACTTTCCACTCAAAGAAACAGCGCTACGTCCCGTGGCATTCAACGCAAAGAGCCACTGATTATTTCTTTGTACCAGTACACCTAGAAAAGAAGGTACGGAAGATACGATTAATAGCATATTCCTAATTTCTCAAAGATCGCGACGTACAGACACGATTTATAGCAGCCTTCGAACTATTAATCGATTACCGACAACTTAGAATCGTTATAAACGGGAGATTGTTACCTCATAGTTGGCGAGTGAATGAAATGGGATAAATTCGATAAGAAGAAAGGCATATCGAAGCATGTAACTATAAGCAAGTAATCCTGTCATGGTCAGCGAAGTTCATCAAAGTCAAGACACCATATGGAACAGAAGAAGGCGACACGGTAATAGTAGAGCCCATAGTGAAGACTAGCAACGGCCTAGTGATCACTTTTTGTTACAGTTAAAGATGGCCACATAACGGTATCGGTGTGCAACCTAAATACGGTCGAAATAGAAATAATCGAAGACCAACCGTTAACACGAACAGTGGAAGAGAGGATCGTAGACACGGTAATCGATGAAGAAAAAGCACAAACAGCAATCGATCGATTCCAACGAAGGCAAATATAGAATGGGGCGCGAAAGAAAGGAAAAGTTGAAATTGGATTAAAATTGGAAAAAGAGGGATGGCAATAATCAAGTCATGGGTCGGCGATATTAAAAAACCACAAATGGCCGGCTAATACAAACTTCGGAAATTATAGCCGGGGCCCTGGTTCACCTGCTGGGGGGTGCCGGATTTTGTCGGGGGGGGGGCAATTTTTTTGCCAGGTTTTGTCGCGTTTAGACGTTAATTTTTCTCAGCAAGGGGCTTTAAGCCGAAAGGTACCTCCGTTTTGCCGTGGGGCAGCCGAAAATGCGGGGGCCCCCACTTTGGACTAGCCAGAATGGTGTCGATTGCGGATATAGAAATAAGACAAACGAAGAAAGAAAGACAGTTCGATATCGAGAAATTCGAAGAACAGATAGCATGTCAAACCGAGCATATTGTATCGTGTCTCGGCTGAGGGTTTCTGACAGTGATTGTGATATCAGTGTCACCCGCGAAAGAAACGACAGTACACGCCGTTCGCACCCAAGCGTGTGAGCGTTGTCGTCCTTCAGTGAAGGCTACACGCAAACGGAAACTACAAGAGTCCGTTCGCAGTAGCTTGATACAACAGCAACTCGCAGGAAATGTAATCGCGTTCGCACTTAGCAGCATACGTTGGATCTTTCGCAGCAGCAATACTCCGGGCAGGGAAACAAACGACTACAGTCGTTCGCACATTTTTAGCTTTAGCATATGCCGAGCTTGGGTCAACTGTAGTTTATGCCAACGTTCGTACTATCTTAAGACGCAAACGATTGGCTCGTTCGCTCTCACCTAGCGCAAACGATATAATATCGTTCGCACTAACCAGCTTTGCTACAACTGCAGTTGGCCAACATAAACGCTCAAGCTAAGGGAACGTTCGCATAGCAATAGGGTCTTACATTTCAACTATATAAATAACCCAATCGTCCTAGCGTTGCAAACGACAACGAAACGTTTGCCGTTCGCAAGCTGGCAAAACTATATTAAAACCAAAGCTTTATTTCACAACCAATGCAACTGAAGAATGAGCTCGCTACAACAAGAAGATTCAATTTTTATAAAAGCTTACTCAGAAATGCCAGCTATTATGTAAATGTCAATATAGCTATATTTTGACTAGCTCTCAATCTAATATTATTATAAAACATAAGAATCTGCTTCTTAGAACAAAAAGTAGTCACAACACAAACGCAGCAAAATTACATGAAACAACTACGCTGCAATATGAACAGTATAGAACTCTCGACCGAAATCGACCTGGAGGAATCAGTGACCGACGAAGAAGGAAAAGCACACTTGGCAACAGTAGTCCATAGCTACCAAGACATCTTTTCAAAATCGGACTTCCACATCGCTATCAGTACGCAAGTTAAACATTATATTCAAACCACAGTCGAAAAGCCAGTACAACATTCATTTCGACGCTTACCATATGTGGATCGAAAGGGATCGATCAAACAGGTTTAAGAAATGCTGTACCAAGGAGTAATTAGAAGATCGTATAGTCCGTTGGCTTCAACAGTCGTCGTGACCAACAAGAAATATGAAAAAGATTTTGCGCCGACTACAGAATGCTGAACTCAATCACATAGCGCGACATTTTCGCATAGCCCAAAAATCGATGAAATGTTAGATTTAGTACGCGTTGCGAAGTATTTCTCAACGTTAGACCTCAAGTCAGGCTATTAGCAAGTACCGATGAACGAACAGCACAAAAAGACAGCGTTTATCTGTCGCGCTGGATTGTTCGAGTTCAATGTCATGCCTTTCGGGTTAATGAATGCACCTGCAACATTTCAAAGAATGATGCACCGAGTTCTGGCAGACGTATTGATGGAGTCATTTCTGTGTTACATCGACGACATCATATTCTCAAAATTTTTCGAAACCAAAGACGGTTATTCAACGGTAATTATAGACAATTCTTACCCGATTATGGTATGAAAGCAGCACCGTTATACTACATCACCAACTAACAATCAAGGATGATGAAGTTTAGTCAGTTGTAGACACAAGAAACTCAACAGGTGTTCGATACATTGAAGAATAACATGACAACACACCCAATTCTCGGATACCCGGATGGGTGGATACAGGCCGTTTATTATACTGACGCGAGCAAGTAAGCCATTGGATATATCCTAGCTCAAGAGGACGAAATGGGAAAAGAACACGTAATTCATTACGGAAGCAACAAGTATATCGATGAAGAAATGCTAGGCAGTAATTCGAGCTGGCCCACATTTCGGACCGTGCTTATTGGGAAATCTTACAACCGTCATCACGGATTACGCGCCATTGGTCCAAATCCTGAATAAGAAACGACCGTTAGAACAAATGACTGTACGACTGGCCCGAATGGCTAACAAGATTCTCGAGTATGAATATATAATCGTATACAAACCGGGACGATATCATCAAAATTTGATTGCATGTCCAGAACACCAGTAGTTGCAGGAACCGAAAATTTGGAATCAGAAGGTGAAGTAAAGTCAATACAAACCGTTAGTGATCGGAAGAACAAGCGGAAATCAACAGCAACCGATCCAAATAAGAACCAAAGAAGCTAATAGGAAGACGCCAAAAGAAAAAGAACTCAAAGAAGACCAAGAAACAGGCCCTTGACACCAAACAGGAAATCAATGAACGAAAAATACTGAGTAGCTGCAGTTCACCAAGAAGAATACGATTTGGAAGTATCGGTGATATTCGAAATAGGGCTACAAGTACAACCAAACCAAAGAAAAGATAGTCAAAGGGTCAACATCAAAAGTCAAAATCCCCACAAAATCCAACCTGCTACTTCATCGTAGTTGGGGGTGACAACGTTTGGGGGATTTTGGGCTAACACATCCCCCTCATTCGGCTAAAGGCAGGCTCTGGTAGTTTTGGTTCTTAAATGAAAATACAACTTTACAATTTTGAGACCAAAATTCCCTGTAAGCGACGCGGCGTGCATGTCCGACACGTCGGAAAGTAAGCGATTGGACATCTTTTGTGTATTTCTTATGTCGGAAATTTTACCATTGAATTGTACCGAGGAAATGGTTGGGGGCAGCTTTAAGCGCCACCAAACCATCCATTTCCGAGGTCCAAAATGCCATGCTGGCAGTTCTAGTAAAACCTTAAAATTGGAATCTATATCAGTAACTTTAAGACACACTAAGGAAAATCCCATTGACCTGGGAATAGTTCACCTGAACTGCGAAAACTGTATTTTCGCAGTATATAACAAGTATATACAGTATTGTACTATTTCAGATGAATATTGATAATTCAAATAGCGACGACCCCTCTGACGGAGACGATGGAGGGACTAAGGCTGTTCACAACGAGCTGGTTAAGAATTTAACTAGCTCGACGGCAGGGAATAACCGGAACCGAAATTTACCGGAACCGGAACCGTTCATTTAAACCGGATCCGGAACCGGAACCTGGTCTTCGAAATTTATATATAGTAAAACAGATGATGGAAGAAATGAAGGTATAGTGGATTTAAAATGGATTAGAAATAGCTTTTACATTAAACTTAATGTATTGCGATGGTATTATTGCCTTTTTGAAACTTTAAAGAGACTGAGGAAGCTAATAATGTTTATATATCGATCAAATATGTCGGTTTTTGGACATTCAGAGCAAAAAATATCTTCCACTATACACCATTGCGTATACTGCGTCAAATCTAATGCGCTTACAAAGCTTTGGAGCGTTGAATATGTACACACTTTCGGTCTGTCTCCAGCCGCCTTCCTTTACTACACATACGTTTGTTGCATGTTCTTCTGTAGGAAACTTAAAATTATGGGTTTATATGATTCTAAGAGAAAATAATACATAGAAGGTAATTTTCTGATCAGTGGTCAGAGACACTGTTTAGGCTAGCATTGGACAAACAGTGCCCGTCAGTTAGATCATAATGATGATAACTTTCTAATCATAATGCTATAAATGAGACACACTGTGAGGCTGCTCGCACAGTTTCAATAAATACAGTTCATTACCAAGAAAGCAGTTTCCAGCTGCGTTGCAGATAACGTTAGTTTACTTCAATTTAGACTGATTTACCAAGTTTACAAGCGCACTGGCGGGTGCTTGCGCAATTTGCAATACGCAAATACAGTTCATTGCCAAGAAAGCAGTTTCCTGCTGCGTTGCAGATAACGTTAGTTTACTTCAATTTAGACTGATTTACCAAGTTTACAAGCGCATTGGCGGGTGCTTGACGCAATTTATGTTAGCCAAGCATACATTAAGTGCTTCTGCGTAAGCCACACTCTGTTACCGAGTTGGACCGGTAAACCACTGCAGGTTATTATGAAAAATTCCTGCTCAAATTATGTGCCCTACTTGCGTTTCACACGGCAAATTGGTTAGTTAATCTTTTATTTTGCTTGGTTGTAATGGAGCTTGATCATTGTATAATATATATTACATATGTTTAGATTACAGGATGAAGCAAAAAACGTGGAAAATTTCAAACAAAATTTTTAAACCGGAATTCCGGTTCCGGTATGGTTTTTGCCCTTTGCCGGAACCGCAAACGGAACACGATTTTCGCCGGAACCGGAATTCCGGTTACACTCCCTGCTCGACGGAAAACTTAAGGTTAAATTGGGCCGTGGATGTAGAAGGGGGGCCGCCCTAGGCGCCACCAAACCATCTTCTTCTGAGGTCCAATATGCTGATATTGAGGGGCGGGCTGCTCTAGACGCAAATCAGCGGAAATGGCGGAAAATTTCCGTCAGGATAAAGGGAAGGCTGTCCAACAGCCAACAAATGTCAAGTCCACTCAGAGGGGTACTCGAGCGGGAAAGAAACACACTTGGACTATCATCCGAAAGCAAATTCAAGCGAGTGGCTATACCAAGCTTTTGGGTAACGCCACATCAATGGTAACTCAAGAGCGACCTGCAGCGACACCAGGCCCCAGCGGAACCAGGAGTGCAGCTGCAGAAGTAATACTGGAAAGGGTTGCGAAACGCCCGAGGGAAACTAGAACAACTCCTGAAGCTGTAAAGGCCTCAGCGGCCAAAAGCTACAAGGACGCAGCCAGCAAAGTGTTGGACCTGGTTATCATTGTAGAAGATAACCAGAATATAATGTTTTCTGAAGACGAAGTTGATATCATCCGTGGAGATATCATAGAGGCCACGTTTAATGCCACGAATGATGACCAGATTCACTTTAAAGACTATGGTCTTTGGAATGGTCATCTGCTCGTGTCATGCTGCACCGAGGCAGCTAAGGAATGGCTGACTACCGCGCTCGCGAGCATCACTGTTACCGAGGGAGTGAAGCGCAAAGCCATTCCTCGATCGGAATTTGAACAATGTCGCATTAAGGTTACTGTTACAAACCCCCGGAACCGTAATTACACTGTCGAAAATGTGGTCAGCCGGCTGGCAAATGCCAACAGGAACATTGACTTCAATGGCTGGTTCACACTTACAGTGTGGGCAGAGGAAAAAGCGTAAAGAGGGTCTTTGCAATCCCTCGGTCTTGCAGAGAGGCATTAAGGGCTGTGGGCGACCGTCCACATTTTGAGCTATCGACGTTGGAGATCAAAGTTGCCTCCAACCGTCAGGGCAATAAACCACCCCAAAAATAAAAAAAATAAATTTCTTGATGGCGGTGGCTCAAAACGATCTCAAAACAACATTGTATAATAATGTGCAAAATGACATTGTATAAAGAGTATACTGACCCCCAAAGTATGTCAAAATGGTAACTCGCCCCAGGGGAAAGAGTATTGTGCGTATGTCAAATGGGACCGATATCTAAGTCAGAGGGGGACTCACATATATATATTTAATTGTATATGTCCAATGACAATTGGAATGGTAAGTGGATAATTACTACGCTGTAATAATTACCTACATCATGAATTATAATTGTTTGCTTTAATGCTGGATATTTGTGTATGTATGGCTATGTGTACGCGTATGTATATGTTTACAAATGGCCATGATTGACGTGCTACAAATTAATCTACAACACTTCAAGGAAGCTGTGTTGGAGCTTAACAGATTGCTTTCACTTGATAACAATCCGGGAATTTTCTTAATACAGGAACCGTATGTTCTTTATGGTTCCGTCAATATGTTAGGTCTTTCAGGATATAATGTGTTTTATGGAAAATGTGACAGACCTAGAACGGCTGTCATAGTGGAAACTGTGACTACACAGAAACGACTAACAGCATTTTTCCTGCCGACATTTTCGGATCAGGACTGCTGTACTGTTAGGATTACGGTAAATCACACATCGGGGC
The DNA here is from genome assembly GCA_030248225.1 of Trileptium ribeirensis. NCBI lineage: Eukaryota > Metazoa > Nematoda > Enoplea > Enoplida > Thoracostomopsidae > Trileptium > Trileptium ribeirensis. Next base: position 41,549 of record JASANE010009017.1, on the reverse strand, counting down.
TCAAGTCGTATTGGGTAAGCTCTGCTTACCTACCGTATGATATACATGATCTGGGTGCTGCCGTGAAGAAAACAGTTCATCAATGCAACCAAACGGGAGAGAAGCTAATTATTGGGTGTGATGCTAATGCACATCATACAATATGGGCGTCTAGTGACTGTAACAATAGAGGACTAATTATTTTGGACTACATAGTATCGAACAATTTGACGATCGAGAATAGAGGATCGACAGCCACTTTCTTTAACAGGCTGAGACAAGAAGTCATTGACATATATATAACACTTCTATCTCTGAGAGCAGTGGGATGTGTTAATGTCTGGTCTGTTTTGTTGAACAACAGCTTCTCAGATCATAGATACATAGCGTTTACCATAATGGGAAGCATTACACAGAACTGTGATTTACATAATCGCAAAAAGGTAACAGCAAATGTATTTCTTGATTTGTTGTATTCGAATGTTTCTGATGATTCAATGGACATTTAGATTACTGAAGACATTGATTTAACTAATGTAGTAGTTACATCTGCTGTTAATTCCAGCTGTGAAAAAGTTAGTTTTCACTATTCTGAAAACAGAACTGGCCAACCAGCGTGGTGGAACAAGGATCTAGAGAATATGAGACGTCACTGCCGTAAACCTTTTCGGCGTTTACAAAGGCACAATTACAATCAAAATTGGGATAATTATAGAAAACATCAAAATGAATACAAAGATGCCATAAGAAAAGCGAAGAGAAGTGAATGGAAACGATTCTGTTACGGAATAGAAACTACAAAGGATACATGTCGTTTAAAGAAAGTTCTATCGACTCTAGAGTCATGCTAGGGAGCGTGAAGAAGGCTAACGACGACTTTACCGCAAATGAAGAGGATACACTAGCTCCTATGTTGGAAGTTCACTTCCCTGGATCATTTGCTACGGAAATTAAAATTCAAGGTGCGTGCAGCACACGTATTAGTCAAAAAGGTAGTTTTAATATGCAGAGAATAGTTACAGAAGAGAGAGTGGAATGGGCGTTAAGATCTTTCAAGCCCACACTTATGCAAACATATATGTAGTATTTATAAAACAAGTCTGGCCAGTGGTTTTATACCTACGGGATGGAGAAGATCTAGGGTGACATTCATCCCTAAACCTGGCAAGGATGATTATATAGAAGCGAAATCCTTTAGACCAATTTCTCTGTGTTCCTTCCTACTCAAGGCACTAGAAAAGCTTGTTGACGAGTATTTACGGAATTATGTTCTCTGTTGTAGGGGATTAGACCCTAGGCGACACGCCTATCAACGGGGAAAAAGTACGGTTACTGCACTGCATGTATTGGTTACAAAAATTGAATTTCTCTGGGACTCCGGAAAGGTCGTTATAGCTACCTTCCTGGATATAGGCGGTGCTTTTGATAACACTAACTTAAGGGCATTCAAAAGTTCATTTAATAGATTTTCATTGGACCCTATTGTGAAAAAGTGGCTTGAGGCTCTCCTAACTCAGAGAGCAATAAACTCTAAGCTTGCTAACACATCTGTTACCTACAATGTTTGCAGGGGCTGTCCCCAGGGAGGAGCCATCTCTCCAATTTTTTGGATTTAAGTGGCTGATGAAATTCTAACGAACTTGAATGGTAGAAACATTTACGGACAAGCATACTCTGACGATTTAGTTGTTCTTGCGTTCGCAAACAAAATTGAACCTGCGGAGAATGCTATGAATCATGCGCTTGTGAAATTAGAAAAATGGTGCAAACCAAACGGTCTCACTGTTAATGGAGCGAAGTGTAAAACTGTAATTTTCAGCAGAAGTCCCAGACCATCAGTCTTGAATGGTTTCGTTATTTTCAATGATGCGATTCCTGTGGCAGATGAAGTGAAATATCTTGGAGTTATGATGGATTCGAAGCTATATTGGAATAAACACATTGACTATGCTATTAACAAAACGACGAAGGCACTCATGGCCTGCAATTCGGCTGTTGGCAGAATCTGGGGTCTAAAAGCTGCGTTATGGGTATACAAAATCATAGCGCTACCTATGTTTAAATACGGCTGCCTGGTCTGGTGGCATAGAGCTATTATGAGTTGCATGGCAACTAAATTGAACAGACTTCAACGTCTAGCGTGCTTAATGGGAACAGGCGCAATGAAGTCAACACCCACCATGAGTATGGAAGTAGCTCTAGGACTACATTCACTAGATATAGAACTAAAAGAAACGGCAACGAAGGATTACTTTAGACTACGTTCTGCTGGTCTATGGTGTTGTTCCGGATGGTGTTCATCACATGTCACTATTCAGGACTGTGTTCCTCAAACAATGGCCTCACAGCCTAGTGATGTTATTGGCGTGGAAGTGGATGATGCACCCATTTGGAATGTGCATTATCCAGAAATTGCTAAGTGGAAGGATTGGTATAGAATTGAAGTCCCTGCTAAAAGCATAGTATGCTATACAGACGGCTCAAGAGTGACTGATGAAGGGCTTACAATTGGTACCGGAGCAGCTGCAGTTGTAGATGGGGAAAAACTTAGTGCACCTCTAGGAATGCACTGTACCGTATTTCAAGCAGATATATATGCCATAATAATGGCTGTATGCCAACTACTATCAAAGGGAACATATGCGGAAATTGTATGGATAATCTCAGACAGCAAGAGCTCTCTTATGGCATTGAACAACCTTGTTGTCAAATCTAGTTTAATAAAGGAATGCAGACAAAGACTGAGACAGCTTAGTCTAAGCTGTCAGGTAAACTTAGCTCGGGTTATGGCATTCCGACATACAGGGAAACGAGGATGCAGATGAACTGGCCAGGCAGGGATCTGCCTCCACACCAATCGGCCCAGAACCAGTAATGACGCTTCCTCTCTGCTACTTCCACGCAAAGTTTGTGGATAATACTAGGGCGGAAATGGTAACGAAATGGATCAGGACGAATTCATGTAAACAAACTAAAGCCATACTTCCTGATTATTCATCTAAGTGGACAAAATGTCTACTTAGACTGAACAAGAGAAGACTTAGTCTGTGCATGCATGTGATTACGGGTCACTCAATTTTGAGTGACCATCTCTTTAAGCTAAAATCAACGGCATCAAATAAATGCGATCACTGTGATACAGCAGAAACAGTCGTCCACTACCTGTGTAAATGTAGTAACTGGCTGAATGTTCGGCATAGTGTGTATGGTGTAGCTACTATGATTATGACTGAAGTTAAAAACGATGGTTTATTTAAGATGGTTAGGTATCTACTGCTTACGGGCACACTATCACATGTCCAATAGGTTCTTCTTATTGACCAACGGGTTGTGTAATGGGCAAAACTTTTGCCTAAGAATTTGTTCCTGATAAATGGGACGAATTCCTCGAACCATTGTGATTTGCATATACAACAGCAGTGCACGCTACAATCGGTAAAACCCCATTCTTTTTACTATATGGCGGCGATCCTGATTTATCCAGAGAAAACCCGATTCATGGATATCTAACGGCAACTAGAGATGAAAGAATACTTACCACAATTTAGCACAAAAACAGTACAAACAATATTTTGATCGTGGAGCAAAGAAAAGAACGTTCAACAATGGTGATCTTGCCTTTAAGAAAAATCCACGTAATTCTCCGATGAGTTTCTATAGCAGCGTTTACCACCCGGAATTCGATAGACTCTTCAGGGTTGTTGAAGTCATATTTCCAAATGTTCATTAGTGAAGGTTGGTAGTACAACCCAATGCCCGAAATGGTACAACTGCACAGAGTTCAAGCATTTTCGCGGGGATCCAGAAGATTATGAAGGTTACGACCCTAAGTTAAGGCGCGTTCAAAAAGAATCACGCCAACGATTTGCCCCCGAGGACTATTATTGTGTAGATGTAAGGGTTCATAGAAAGAAGATAATGAAACAGGTCTCGTTATTAAATGGATAGGTTTTTTGTGTGGTTCCATCAAGCATGCGTAGGTTTAGAGAATGAACACCTCGAAGCCCTGTGGTACTGCCTCTCATGCATCAAAATTTATCAAACTCAAGAACATATTTTACACGGAGTGGTGCACGGCCATACATATGGAGCTAGGGCTGAAGAATGAACAGTATTATAAACTCATAGCTTAAATAGTGATTGTAAATAGAATTTTTGAATACTCATAACTCAAAAATAGATTTTTTATGGTATTTAAAGTATAACCTTAAAGAATAAACCGTAAAGAAATCAAAGTGGATTATATAAAGATTGTAATATTTTATATTTTATTTTATTAATTATAGAAAAGATTATATTAATGCAAAGGACATTCTATAAAGAATTGAATGCATAGTATTAGAGTAAAATTATTGGCGGCGGTAGTAATACAACAAATGGATTATATATATAACGATTGTAATATTTAATATTTTATTTTATTAATTATAGAAAAGATTATAGTAATGCAAAGGACATTCTATAAAGAAATGCATGCATAGTATTAGAGTAAAATTATTGGCGGCGGTAGTGGTGACAACGATTCTGGGATACGGCAAAACGAACGAACACCGATTCGTGCCGGAAGCAACGACTGATAAAACGAACTGTACCAAAACGACAAATCGACGGACAATTCAGCCGATCAAACAATTTCTCAAACAACAACGTAAAAGGTCTTTAACGCGCTGGGAAATAAAGAAATCGAACCAATAATTGGTGATCAAAAGAACGGTTCAACAATCGGTGAAATAAAGAAACAACCAAAAATCACAGAACAAAGGTGGGCCGATCGACATGTAAAACAGCTACAAAAGAAGCAGACGATAAAAAGAACAAAAGACAATCAATGGACTAGGTGTATGGGCTGGATTGTGATGGGCGAAAACACGGCCGTTCTCGACCTAGATATATGTCGGCAACATGTCCTAACTGGTCCATTAGCCAAGCAGACAGATGCCTACTCTGCTACACAGGGAGTACTGGTACGCAAGTCCGAAAAGAAAGTTGTGCGATCACAAGCATACTCTGACGATTTAGTTGTTCTTGCGTTCGCAAACAAAATTGAACCTGCGGAGAATGCTATGAATCATGCGCTTGTGAAATTAGAAAAATGGTGCAAACCAAACGGTCTCACTGTTAATGGAGCGAAGTGTAAAACTGTAATTTTCAGCAGAAGTCCCAGACCATCAGTCTTGAATGGTTTCGTTATTTTCAATGATGCGATTCCTGTGGCAGATGAAGTGAAATATCTTGGAGTTATGATGGATTCGAAGCTATATTGGAATAAACACATTGACTATGCTATTAACAAAACGACGAAGGCACTCATGGCCTGCAATTCGGCTGTTGGCAGAATCTGGGGTCTAAAAGCTGCGTTATGGGTATACAAAATCATAGCGCTACCTATGTTTAAATACGGCTGCCTGGTCTGGTGGCATAGAGCTATTATGAGTTGCATGGCAACTAAATTGAACAGACTTCAACGTCTAGCGTGCTTAATGGGAACAGGCGCAATGAAGTCAACACCCACCATGAGTATGGAAGTAGCTCTAGGACTACATTCACTAGATATAGAACTAAAAGAAACGGCAACGAAGGATTACTTTAGACTACGTTCTGCTGGTCTATGGTGTTGTTCCGGATGGTGTTCATCACATGTCACTATTCAGGACTGTGTTCCTCAAACAATGGCCTCACAGCCTAGTGATGTTATTGGCGTGGAAGTGGATGATGCACCCATTTGGAATGTGCATTATCCAGAAATTGCTAAGTGGAAGGATTGGTATAGAATTGAAGTCCCTGCTAAAAGCATAGTATGCTATACAGACGGCTCAAGAGTGACTGATGAAGGGCTTACAATTGGTACCGGAGCAGCTGCAGTTGTAGATGGGGAAAAACTTAGTGCACCTCTAGGAATGCACTGTACCGTATTTCAAGCAGATATATATGCCATAATAATGGCTGTATGCCAACTACTATCAAAGGGAACATATGCGGAAATTGTATGGATAATCTCAGACAGCAAGAGCTCTCTTATGGCATTGAACAACCTTGTTGTCAAATCTAGTTTAATAAAGGAATGCAGACAAAGACTGAGACAGCTTAGTCTAAGCTGTCAGGTAAACTTAGCTCGGGTTATGGCATTCCGACATACAGGGAAACGAGGATGCAGATGAACTGGCCAGGCAGGGATCTGCCTCCACACCAATCGGCCCAGAACCAGTAATGACGCTTCCTCTCTGCTACTTCCACGCAAAGTTTGTGGATAATACTAGGGCGGAAATGGTAACGAAATGGATCAGGACGAATTCATGTAAACAAACTAAAGCCATACTTCCTGATTATTCATCTAAGTGGACAAAATGTCTACTTAGACTGAACAAGAGAAGACTTAGTCTGTGCATGCATGTGATTACGGGTCACTCAATTTTGAGTGACCATCTCTTTAAGCTAAAATCAACGGCATCAAATAAATGCGATCACTGTGATACAGCAGAAACAGTCGTCCACTACCTGTGTAAATGTAGTAACTGGCTGAATGTTCGGCATAGTGTGTATGGTGTAGCTACTATGATTATGACTGAAGTTAAAAACGATGGTTTATTTAAGATGGTTAGGTATCTACTGCTTACGGGCACACTATCACATGTCCAATAGGTTCTTCTTATTGACCAACGGGTTGTGTAATGGGCAAAACTTTTGCCTAAGAATTTGTTCCTGATAAATGGGACGAATTCCTCGAACCATTGTGATTTGCATATACAACAGCAGTGCACGCTACAATCGGTAAAACCCCATTCTTTTTACTATATGGCGGCGATCCTGATTTATCCAGAGAAAACCCGATTCATGGATATCTAACGGCAACTAGAGATGAAAGAATACTTACCACAATTTAGCACAAAAACAGTACAAACAATATTTAGATCGTGGAGCAAAGAAAAGAACGTTCAACAATGGTGATCTTGCCTTTAAGAAAAATCCATGTAATTCTCCGATGAGTTTCTATAGCAGCGTTTACCACCCGGAATTCGATAGACTCTTCAGGGTTGTTGAAGTCATATTTCCAAATGTTCATTAGTGAAGGTTGGTAGTACAACCCAATGCCCGAAATGGTACAACTGCACAGAGTTCAAGCATTTTCGCGGGGATCCAGAAGATTATGAAGGTTACGACCCTAAGTTAAGGCGCGTTCAAAAAGAATCACGCCAACGATTTGCCACCGAGGACTATTATTGTGTAGATGTAAGGGTTCATAGAAAGAAGATAATGAAACAGGTCTCGTTATTAAATGGATAGGTTTTTTGTGTGGTTCCATCAAGCATGCGTAGGTTTAGAGAATGAACACCTCGAAGCCCTGTGGTACTGCCTCTCATGCATCAAAATTTATCAAACTCAAGAACATATTTTACACGGAGTGGTGCACGGCCATACATATGGAGCTAGGGCTGAAGAATGAACAGTATTATAAACTCATAGCTTAAATAGTGATTGTAAATAGAATTTTTGAATACTCATAACTCAAAAATAGATTTTTTATGGTATTTAAAGTATAACCTTAAAGAATAAACCGTAAAGAAATCAAAGTGGATTATATAAAGATTGTAATATTTTATATTTTATTTTATTAATTATAGAAAAGATTATATTAATGCAAAGGACATTCTATAAAGAATTGAATGCATAGTATTAGAGTAAAATTATTGGCGGCGGTAGTAATACAACAAATGGATTATATATATAACGATTGTAATATTTAATATTTTATTTTATTAATTATAGAAAAGATTATAGTAATGCAAAGGACATTCTATAAAGAATTGCATGCATAGTATTAGAGTAAAATTATTGGCGGCGGTAGTGGTGACAACGATTCTGGGATACGGCAAAACGAACGAACACCGATTCGTGCCGGAAGCAACGACTGATAAAACGAACTGTACCAAAACGACAAATCGACGGACAATTCAGCCGATCAAACAATTTCTCAAACAACAACGTAAAAGGTCTTTAACGCGCTGGGAAATAAAGAAATCGAACCAATAATTGGTGATCAAAAGAACGGTTCAACAATCGGTGAAATAAAGAAACAACCAAAAATCACAGAACAAAGGTGGGCCGATCGACATGTAAAACAGCTACAAAAGAAGCAGACGATAAAAAGAACAAAAGACAATCAATGGACTAGGTGTATGGGCTGGATTGTGATGGGCGAAAACACGGCCGTTCTCGACCTATATATATGTCGGCAACATGTCCTAACTGGTCCATTAGCCAAGCAGACAGATGCCTACTCTGCTACACAGGGAGTACTGGTACGCAAGTCCGAAAAGAAAGTTGTGCGATCACAGCGAAAGCCTGTTACGCAATACGTTAAATGACAAATCTTGCTTGTCCCTCACAACGGTATTATGTAGCTATACATAGTAACCAGATCCGTAGTATTATCTAGAACTCTACATATAAAGAAGTTTGTAGTTAAAGTCGGACCTAATCTAACACCGGACACCCTGCAAATTCGTTCAACTAGTGGTTTTATAGAACCAACAAATTGTATCGGACCAACTTCATAAAGTAATTATTTTCCTTACTGTCCACGTCACTGGTGTAGCGCGTTATCTTTGGAGTATCGTTATACTACCTATGATTGCTGCAATCGCACTTTTTATTTATTTAAAGAAACCTTACTATATCTGGTATCTTGCATTCTTAAGATGACGACGGTGACTTTGGCTTAGATAGCAATATGAGCGAGACGAATCCCCTGACGCACCTCCCAATCGAACACCTCCTCACAGCAAATAGACATTGACGTAGTTCCAGCTGCACCTACAGTGGACACTCAGGAAGCTGTAGAATACATGCGAGTGTTACGTAGATCACTAGAACTCACTCCGGATTTATATGGTTCTGATAACGATTTAGTGAATATACGGACAACTGAACTAGTCTCACTATTCCGACATAATTATAATAGAGGACTGAGACGAAAAGCAATACGGAACTTCAGGATAACAACATAACCAGTGATCATTCTCAGAAATACACTTGTCATGGGGGACGTGTTCTTATATTAATTGAGACGGGAGCAGATGTATGAATATTAACACATAACTTAGTAGAACGCTTACGACTAGCACTCAAACATTATATGAAAACAAAAGTATCTGCTTCTATGAAGGAACTAGGCATAGCCGGATCAGTTCGTTCCCATATCGCAGTAGGATCTGTTAGGATCCAAATGCGTTTTTACCTTACTCAAACTGCGCCTTATCAATGCATTATAGGAACACATATGACATGCATGTCGCATTCAATATAGACTTTCTTCATCAGATTGTAAGTGTATCGGCAGAAGATGAATATGCATTTGTTCCTTTTGTCAATATTGAATTCCGTAAAACACAAACAATAGTTGTCTCGTCGTAAATACACCGCCATACCGCCGAATTCTGAAGCATAAACGGGATCTCCAAAGTTTGCGAACGATGTTTAGGAACGGATTTATTCATTTCAACATTACAAATAGCTAACTTTCCGTTTGCTCATGCTCTAGTATTAAGGTATCAACCAATCATTTCAATTGCGGTCATTAACTGTAGCAGCATACCAATCACTATACAAGCTGGACAATTGTTAGGGTATACAGGGGAGATTAATGAGGACATTATTGAATATCTTAAAAATGTGAACCAGCAACTGCTACTGTATTGTAAAAATCCAGGGACAACGCAACTTAATATTAATAGTCTACCTGTGAATCTGAAGCGACGTTTAGCTGAGAACAAATGAACAATTGACCATGACCGAGGTCAACATGTATTAAGTATATATAGCTGAGAACAAGCGAACAATTGACCATGACCGAGATCAACATTTGACTTTGGCAAAACAACATTGACCGTGCACAAGCTTAAGCAGCTTAAAACCACGCTCGCTGAAAACGCAACCACATTTAGTGTGACGACGTAACATCTATAGACATACAATGGAAACCGGTTTCGCAAAACCATTTAAACAAGTGCCATATCGCACAAGTTTTGCTTGAACCACTTAGGGAAGAGTTAAACAGCATGCTAGATGCAGGGCTTATATCCACCTTCGCACTCTCCATGGGGATCACTAGTAGCATATATTCGTGGCGGATATTTAGCACCACAAAAAATTACAACTCTGCATGGACTTTAGAAACGTAAACATGGTTGCCGAACAGGACGCGTGTTCCCTTCCACACATTGATGATATTCTAAGTTGCCTAAAGAACAAATTAATGTCAAGCTTGAACTTGAATAGGAGATTCTGGCAATTAGAATTAGAACCTGCGACCAAAGATATACTTCATTCATGATTATGCATGGACAGTATGAGTATAATGATTTTTACCTCTCGGACTTAATTCATCACCAGGAGCTTTTCAACGTTGTATGTCCATAATTAAAGGATTAGATTGCAAAAAGTGTCTGGTATTCATTGATGGCATACTAGTATTCTTTCCAATATTCGAGGATCACTTGGTGGACCTTGTGTATGTACTAGGCTGATTTAGACATGTAAACTTAAAACCTAAACTTTCAAAGTGTAAATTTGTACAGAAGAGTTTGAAATATCTCGAACAGTGAAGGAGTCCGCCGAAGGATCTGCTCCTAAGAAAACAGTGGCATTAACCAAGTTTCAACAACCTGAAACTGTAAACTCACTATATATATAAAGTTATCTAGGATTGGTGGGATATTATCACAAATTCATACCAAACTAATTGCACATTTGTGAAAAATTGTACGCTTCTACCGAACGGCCAAGGCGCCGAGTACCTTCGCCTGTTTGAGGAATTTTCATCCATTTCCAAGCTACGCGCAGCACTGCGTAAATTTGGGCTAATTTTAATCTGAAAAGGGATTTTTGACATCTTACTTCCCTGAAAAACGAATAATTTCGTTTTATTACTATATATTTGTTACTCTCATAATGACTGGAAACGGAGCAAGTACTGCTGCCCTGCGTTAAGCGCCCATTTCATCGTTCGAAACTCAGGTCCAGGCGTCCATTTAAAGTCTTACGATAACAATTACATATACACATGCAATACTTAAACAGCATCGCTATGGTAATTTTGGCAATATATAAAAACCGAAGAACTCTTTATTTTCTAGTCCAATGACCAAAAAGTTGAAAGATTTCAAATTTAAAAATCACAAATTTTAACAGAAAATGTTGTTTGAATAGTGATTTTTATGTTGCCTTATTGCTCATGCCTCGAAAACGGCAGCTCTGACAAAAATGCATTACAACAATGTTGTGGCGAAAGAATTCTGTCTCTGTTTGTTCGATCCGATGTCTCTGGGATGGGTTTAAACCAAAAATGTTGACTGCAAATAAACAAGTCTCCAATTCGGTTCGGTTTTGCTGAAATTTAGGTAGGAAATCATGCGAGCAGCGCAAATAGAAAGCCAGGTGCACAACTACATTTCATTACGCGTTGAGTAAAAATCTGCGAAAGTTATCATTCTGGTGAAGCCCGAAAATTGCAAATTTTGAAGATACAGCTATAATTTAGGTACCACTTTTATGACAATTTTTTGTTTTCCAATGGTACCCAACATTTTTGAAAACTTCCTTGATAGATATATATCAAAGCGTAACCGGAATTCCGGTTCCGGCGAAAATTGTGTTCCGGTGGCGATTCCGGCAAAGGGCAAAAACCATACCGGAACCGGAATTCCGGTTTAAAAAATTTTGTTTGAAAAAACTTTTTTGCTCCATCTGTGATCCAAACATGTAATATATATATTATACAATGATCAAGCTCCAAACAACCAAGCAAAAGAAAAGCTAAGCAAGCTTAACTAAGCAATTTGCCCTGTGAAACGTAAATAGGGCACTTAATTACGGTAGGGATTTTTCGTAATAACCTGCAAAATTTTATTAACAGATCAAAGCCAGGTCGATGCTTGTTGTAGCTATTTTGCATATTAAGAAGTCTGCGGGGTACGCTCGAATTAAACCGGTCCAACTCGGTAACAGAGTAGGGCTTACGCAGAAGTACTTAGGGTATGCTTGGATAACATAAATTGTGTCAAGCACTAGCCAGTGCACTTGTAAACTTGGTAAATCAGTCTAAATTGAAGTAAAGTAACGTTATCTGCAACGCAGCCAGCAATTGCTTTCTTGGCAATGAATTGTATTTATTGAAACTGTACGTGCAGCATCACAGTTTGTCTCATTTATAGCATTCTGATTTGAAACTTATCATTATCATCTAACCGACGGGCACTGTTTGACCAACGCTTAGCCTAAACAGTGTCTCTGACCACTGATCAGAAAATTACTTTCTATCTCTGGCTAGTCCAAACTTCGTAAATTATAGCCGGGTGTTCCCCGGCTCACCTGTCGGATTTTGCCTGGGGGCAATTTTTTGCCGTATTTTGTCGTGTTTAGAAGTTAATTTCTTTCAGCAGGGGGCTTTGAGCCGGGGGTACCCGAATTTTTTCACGGGGGCAGCCAAAAATGCCATCCCCCTTTGAACTAGCCAGTATCATTATTCTCTCTTAGAATCATATAAACCAATAATTTCAACTTTCCTACAGAAGAACATGTAACAAACGTATGTGTACTAAAGGGAGACGACTGGAGACAGAGCGAAAGTGAGTATTCTACGCTCCAAGCTTTGTAAGCACATTCAATTTGACGCAGTATACGCAATGGTGTATAGTGAAAGACATTTTTTGCTCTGGACGTCCAAAAACCGACATATTAATCGATAAATAAACATTATTAGCTTCCTTAGTCTCTTTAAAGATTCAGAAAGGCAACAATGCCATCGCAATACATTAAGTTTAATGTAAAACTTATTTTTAATGCATTTTATATCCACTATACCTTTAGTTCTTCCTTCATCCGTATTACTATATATAAATTTGGAAGACCAGGTTCCGGATTCGGTTTAAATGGACGGTTCCGGTTGCTGATTCCGGTTCCGGTTATTCCATGATATATATAATTTTATATTCGAGCCGCAATGACGAGTTGATTCAATTGGTGCAAAAATAAGCTGAATCGGTTCGTGGATTAACGACACGCTTAGGCTTAAAATCATTAACTCATGAACCGATTCAGCTGATATTTGTTAATTAGACTCAGCTCCTCATTGCTCTTCGTTTTAGGTAGTCAGTTAATCAAATTATACAGTTATCGAGAAAAATTTTTGTATTGAGGGACACCACTGGAAACTCAGAAAAATCGAAAATAATTTTTTCTCATAAAATTAGCCGAAATGGATATTTTCTGAACCGTCTCGTAGATGTCAGTCGAACGGTACCAAAATTATCTCTGTATATTCGAAATTGACCATGCTCGGCACTGGGTGTGGTATAACACAAAAAACTCCAAGTATGAACAAGGTATGTAAGCACAGGTAGGTATACACCGAAAATTTGAACCAAATTAAGCCAATCATTGATATGATACAGCTTCTAAATAAATTTTGACACGTTTGGGTCCCAAAAAATGGCTTTGACCCCTGAATGGATTCCGAGAAAGTCAGCGGTATTACAGTGTATTTTTGTTGTGAATAAGCCAACTAAACATAGGTTTGCTACCTTTGTTAAGTAACATATAACAACCGCAACGTTTGAACTAAGACGACGGTTTTCAAACCTCGATCGACAGCGGGTCGTGGAAGGTTACGGATTGTTAGCAGGGGTGTATTGGGGCTTAGCCCAGGCCGGGGGCAACAAATTTAGCCCCGGGCTGGGCCAACCTCGAAGCCCCGGCCGGTAAAGGTAAAATTTAGGTGCCGGGCCGGGGCTACTGTTTCAGAAAAAATATTTTTGGTACCAAATTAGTAGAACAGATAAACAATCTGGAGCTTTAGTTGAAGATATGCTTGCTACTGACTAGGACAGTGCAAATTCCACAGTACCTTCCTGAAACTGTGAACTTTAGCTCACAATGTACAATTTATTAAAATAATAAACTAAAATGTTGAAACGATTTATGTTGAGTTTTTGATGTTTCAACAAGATTATTACGTATATGGGAAAAAATTCGGATATGGTTTTTTCAAGAATAGTAATTAAACAATGATTTGATTATTGGTATATCCGCATACATGCCAGTGGGGTAAAATCCCCCCGCGAGGGGGTAACCCTTAGGAGTCGACGAAATTTTCTAGAGGGAATTCGGTACGCTACTGATGACCTTTTTTGCTCGCAGGCGTTAAATTTTCGCGTATGAGTGCACCTCACTACGCGAGGGTGGGTATCCGGATTCCCAGGTAGAATTTTACGCCGTCTCACCCCCTTGTATGTATATGTTGTATATGTGCGCTGGAATATCGAACATAGTACTTTTCGGCCAGCGACGGTCCCGGCCTCAGTGGAATTCTTGCCCCAATGTAACACTAATTGTAAGTAAACGTATATATATATAGCAAGTGTATGCTGATCCTGGATAGCATCGCAACGAAAATAATTACCAACATGCTTCTTCCGCCTTGGTGCCGAGTTATAGATTTTGCAGTCAAAATCTCCGTTTATATACATGTATATACAACGTAATGTTGCCGAAACGCCACCGAAGCTTTTTGAATGGTATACAAGCGTCCACCTGACGAATATAAAATTAAGTCGAACAACGCCTCCTGGTTTAAGATAAAAATCATAAAATTTTAAATCAAATGTTTAAACCGTTTTGCCACTGTAAATTTGCGTTGTGATTTAACTCCTAATCAGATCATTGCTGAAAAAGTACTTAAGAAGAAGTTGGACGATCAGGTTAAATCTGGTAAAGATGTTAAAATATTCAATGGTCGTATAGTTAGAAATCGCCGACCTGTGTCGAAGGATCCACAAATCCGCGTCAGTTGGCTTCTCATGCCTCGCCTTTAGACAGTACCGAACGTGATTTTTTATAAATAATGTGACTTTGCCGGTTATTGTTACTGTAACAGATACTGTTTATGGTTATCCGGAACAACGTTGTAATTCTGATAATGTATTTGTCAGTTGTAATTCTGTTTCAAAACTGGTTGAGTATATATTGCTTAACGCTAGAAGTTTGGTAAATAAAATGTGTTCGTTTACAAATTATATATTAAAACGGCCAAACCTTGGTGTCATAGGTGTTACGGAGTCGTGGGGTCGATCTGAAAGTAAAAACTACGAGTTATTATCGCAACATTATAAAATTTATCGGGTAGATCGCTCCAGCTCCAGAGATGGTGGTGGTGTTATTTTGTATATATCAAACGATTATTGCTCAACTGCTGTTTCATTGGATACTGTTTGTGAAGATTTTGTAGCTGCATTGATTCACCTATGTGGTAGCGATAAACTGCTAATTATATGTGTCTACAGATCCCAACAAATTCGGAGCTAAAAAACAAGTTGCTTTTTGATTGTATTAGAAGTTGTGTACATAACCATGCCAATGCTTATTTGCTCTTAATTGGCGATTCTAATTATCCTTCCATAGACTGGGAAACTTTTAGTTGGTCCAGTTCTGCAGATATGTTTATGTCGCTTGTGCTTGACCTTCATCTTCACCAACACGTCTTTGATTCTACTCCTAAAAATAATGTATTAGACCTTGTTTTTTCAAACGATAGTGATAATGTTACAAGTGTCAACATATCTCCTGGTCTTGGCATATCCGACCACTTTGTGGTAAATTTTTCGATAACTCTATGTACTGAAATTCGGCTAAAAATAACTTAGGTTTTAATATTTGGCGAACAGACTGGGCGAAAGCATGTAGATTCTTTGCTAGTTCTTTATCATCATTGTCTGATCTAGAGCTTCCTGAGGCCTGTGAACTGATATCAAACACGGTTAGGCTAGCTACTGAATCCTGGCCAGCTTTCCGTTCAAAGTTTGCTACCTCGGTAGAAACCATTGTCTTTTCTGTTGAAACGGTTTATGAAGTTCTTTCAAAGTTGAAGCTTTCCGCTTCAAGAGGTCCGGATGATATTTCGAATTGTTTTTTTACGGAACTGTGCTGTTGTACTGGCCGAGCCTCTGTCAAATCTTTTTCAGCAGTCAATTGATTCTGGTTTAGTCCCTACCACATGGAAGACCGCTTACGTCTGTCCGCTTTTTAAATCTGGTTCCCATTCAGAAAAGTCGAACTACAGACCTATTAGCTTAACGTCATGTCTATGCAAGGTAATGGAACTTCTGGTGGCATCAGTGCTGATACGTCATGCTGAATTGAATAATATTTGGCATAGCTCGTAGTTCGGCTTTATGAATAAGCACTCCTGTGAATTGCAGTTGATCCAGTATTTAGACACCATTAGCCGCATTGTGGATGACGGTGATGCTGTGGACGCCATTTATCTAGATATGGCCAAAGCGTTTGACCGCGTGCCACATGAGCATCTTTTGATTAAGCTTCATGGTTATGGGATACGGGGAAAGTTGCTTAATTGGATTAGGGGTTTCTTAACTGGCAGGTCTCAGCAAGTTGTAGTAAATGTCACTCGACCACAATCGTGTCCAGTATTATCCGGAGTGCCCCAGCGCACAGTTTTGGGTCCAATATTATTTCTATACTATATAAACGACCTGGATGAAGATGTATCGTCAGTAGTTTTCAAATTTGCTGATGATACCAAATTAGTGCGTAGAATCCATCGATTATTTCCCGAAATCGACACAAATGATTTACAAAGTGACTTGTGCTCGTTGGGGGATGCCTATTACTCTACATGGTTGTTCAGCTTCAATGTTCTTAAATTTTCTTGTTTGCATTTTGGATCGGCAAACCCAAATGTGCAATATTACATGTCCGATGTCCCAGTCCCTAATGCAACCTCGTGCATAGATCTGGGTGTTGTCATTTCAACTGACCTAAAACCTTCCCTTCAATGTTTCGCGGCGGTCAAATCGGCAAATAGCGTTATTGGTGCGATGCGCCGAACAATCCGATATTGGAGCAAGCGTACTTTTTTGTCCCTTAATTTTGCATTATTGCGCCCGATTTTAGCGTACTCCATTTGTGCATGGAGTCCATATCTGGAAAGAGACATTGTATTGCTGGAATCTGTGCAACGCAGGGCGACAAAGCTAGTTCCTGAAATTAGTGATTTTGACTATGAAAATAGACTGCAGTGGTTAGGCATCGATTCTCTACGTCTCCGTCGTGTACGTGATGATCTTATTCTACTACATAAGATGATACATGGACTTGTGGACTTTGAATGGAACTAGCTCCTTCAAGTGGCCTTCGTCGTCATTATCTCCATTTACGTGTTAACCGAGTCGCTAGACACAACTATCGAAAGTTTCAATTTGCGGTGCGTGTAGTCGGCGTGTGGAACGATATACCCGAACTTGTTGTTTCGGCACCGACAACAGATATTTTTAAATCAAGACTCCACGACTCCGGTTTCATAGCACGTTGTTGACACCGTAGTTTGGCTGTTCTCCGTGTTCTTTCAGTTGTGTTCAAATCGAAACTGCAGGTACAACTGAAGCGGCATTATTTCTGGCCCCAATCGACAAGCTGTAAAATATACAAAGAAGTGATATACGTAAATGGACGGGGGCCGGACCGGTGAGCATTACCGGTGAACAGGAATTATGGTTCCGATATTATTTTTTACTGTTGTCGGAACCGCAACCGGAGCACGATTTTCATTTTAACCTGAATTCCCTTTACTCCCTGAAACATGTACATCTGACATGACCACAAATCAAGCAAAATGTTTTAAACGTTAAACAATTTTTAACTAGTATTCCGGTTATGGTAACGTAAGAAACCAAAATCGAAACACGACTTTTGCCGAAACCGGAAAATTAATACCCAGTGTTACTATAAAAATTATCAGACAGTAACTTATAATATTGTATATTATAAGGTTTTCAAACTTTATAATATACAATTACAGGTTTATCGATTATACATGTCATGAGATATGATATCAATAACAAATATTAAATAGAATGGTACAGTAACTATGTGTTACACGTTAACTTATATGTCTAACAACGAGTACTGACGCTTATTGCGACTCTGCTGCTTGCATCAACGTGATTGACGTGTTTTACAGTAAATTTGTAATATTTGTCCATCAATCTATTTCCACGTATTACTGCGATGTAATTAGTCGGTCAGTCGATAAAGTCGTGGTACCGCGTTTTCTTCAACGACAGAGCTTGTGCGTCGAAGACGCTTCCTTTTATCCTGCTCTTTACTCGACGGTATTAAGTAATGGAGTCGGCTTTATTATATAAACGAGTAAGTTAAAAATTGAGTTTCCTGATGTCTCAGCGACAGATTTTAGACATCAGCCGAAGAAAGCTAATCGTTCTTGTATAGTCTGGCTTCCTCAATTTTGGTGACGGCGCTCCTGGTATTTTTTACCCGGTAAAATGGATACGCCGGACAAAGCATTGGGACCCAGTCGTCGGTATATTTTTTGATTCACACCCCAGGAAAGCCTTCCAAATTTCTTAGCTCAAAAATTGACTATAATTTAAAAAAATTATTGTGAAGCTAAATTTTGATATAAACGGCCAACACAACATTTGGCTAAATTGTTGTTAAACCAAAAAGGATGTTTTAGCAACGTTTCGGGTGTGATTTATTAAACCGTGGGTTCATGGCTTATAGAAATTTTACAGGCTATGAACATTAAAGTTTGACAGCTTTAACTTCACAACAACCTTCGGGTGAACTTCCATTTCATGTACCTACTCTAGCAAAATTTTCATCAATATAGGTGCCAGACATAGATTTACCATCAGCGTTCGCTACAGCACCTCAAACCTCACCCGAACCGTTACGCTTGGAAATTCCTCGTGAGGTTTTTAGGTCTATAATTATGCCACGTTCGAAATATAATAGCATCCTGGCATACGAATCACGTTGTGTGTTATATGTTAGTACAACAACGCTTGCCGTATACTATGTTTGCCTAATAAAGCATTTGTTTGATGATTTGCGAACCACGATTGTGTATCGATTTACGTGGCTCTAAAATATGAACGTTTCCAATCAATAGCTTCATTCCCTTAGCTATTAGATTTTTATATGTCTAAATTATAAGACATTACTATATATATTGCAAAGACGAGGCATATGAGCCAACACGGTTGAGTAATTTATATCACGACCAAATATGTTTGAAAATATATTCATAAATTTTTTTACAGATATCACCTAGGTCCCTGCTGTCCCAAATACAACACTTTCTGGTTCGTATTTCCAAAAGCCGTCTGGCGCACAAAAATATTGTTTTTTTGTATTAATCTTACGTATTTGGAGCCTTTATCAAATATACAAATTAACTGGGTTCTAAAATGACCTTATTATCATAACTCGGGTATCCTAGAAGCATTACGAACGATTAGCTCTTTTATGGGCGCCAAATCCTATTTACTTGACCTCAATTTCAGTTAAAATAACAGTCTACATCATTTTCGATATATATATATATATATTAACATATTTTCTATACACGATGCAAACACATACGGTGGACACTTAGGGGTTCGAGTGTTTTAACGACAATATCGATGGTACAAATGGCAATGACAAAATTAAATCCAAATACAGTCACAAGATTTTCGTTTCATTTTTTCACAAGCGCTGGATGCCTTAATTGCGTTTACTGTACACGCACACATTTGTGGTATTTTGTATCGATGGTACAGATGGCAATGACAAAATTAAATCCAAATACAGTCACAAGTGTTTCATTCTTCGCAAGCGCTGGATGCCTTAATTGCGTTCACTGTGCACGTATATACACATTTGTCGTATTATGTATAGTTGGCTATAGTTTTACTGTAGTGTCATAGCTTCGATATCATGCTTTAAATTAATTTAGATGAACAAGATATGCCTGCAGATGTTGAACCCACACAACGGCGTTTCAGTAAAGAATCATAAATGGCTTAGCGTTTCGGTTCCATTGGCTGTAACTGGTGCGTTTGCGGCTAGTTTGTTTTAAATTACGTACCTAATGAATTGGTGTGGCTTTCAGTGACATGCAGCGGAGTGGTATATCCATTAATTTAGCGGTTGGCGATCTCTTAAATTCATTGAACGTCATGCCCGTGACGTATTTAAATGAACAATGTAACTATATACTTCGGTGTAAAAACCGTATCGCTGCGAATTGTCTTTCTCTGGCATTCATGAAGGTCAAACCGAATGGTCCAAATGGTGCAGCATGATGCACTTCGGATCAGGTTGTGTTATGTTGACCGCCCTCCTGGACTGCAGTCTTTTTAGCATAGATCTTGCACTCGTTCGCCAAGTCAAGCATTTAAGCCTGTGTTTGGATTTTAATCTATTAGCTTGCGTAATCGCCAAGATGGTGAGTTCTGCGTGTTGTATATACATATAATATATATAATTACATGTAATTTAGAGAAACGTATACAAATATATTGAGCATTCAAAATCAGCCAGCTAATTTCTGCTATGTTTGAATAGGTGGAAAAATAGGTGATCGCAATGTGCATAAATTGCTCTACAAAATGAGACTAAAAATATCCATATAGGTAAAGCGATTGCGGATATATTACCATTTTCGTGTATTTTTGGGTGTCAAGGGCCGATTTTAAAATCCGTTCTCAGCCAAATCCTATGTCCTAAGAGAGCCGCGTACCAAAGCAGTTATAAGCATAGAATAAAAAATTGCCAAGGTCGATGAGTCCAGTTATCGGTTAAGCGTCAGATAGCCAAGCAAAAATTTTGCTCATTGAACACGAATGCAAAGAGTACACACAATCATGTTTGCCAGAATATACCATTTATGGCTGGCATGTCCGAGTAAAAAGTTAGAATAATACAAAGGAGCTTCTAAATTAGAGGTGTTGAAAAAGTTTATCATTATTTGTGTTCTACTTTAGTTACCAGGCATTGGACTATTGATTATTCATAGACATATGTTTACTTATAATATTACAGGATGTTGAAATTATGAATTTATTATTTATAGGGTATGAAATCGTGGAGTGGCTTTCAAAGACGGTTACATTTGATACTGGTAAGTAGCTTACACTGTCACTGCTCATTTTTCGATGTCGTTTTTAGGTTTTATACAAATTAGGCTGGCTAGTCCAAACTTCGGAAATTATAGCCGGGGCTCCCCGGCTCACTTGTCGGGGTGCCGGATTTTGCTGGGGCCAATTTTGTTGCCGGATTTTGTCGCGTTTACACTTAAATTTTTCTCAACAGGGGCCTTTGAGCCGGTGGGCAGCCGAAAATACTGCCCCCCACTTTGGACTAGCCAGTTAGGTGTTGGATGGCTCTTTACCTGAGAGATATCGCGGTGTTTTAAACTTTTCTTGGGTTTGATAAAGTTCAAAATATGGTAATTTCAGCTTTTTGCAGTTTATTCTGAACTTATTCAAAGTTTGTTTCAAACTGAACGTTGAGTACCAGCCTAAATTGTTTTCGGTTTAATCGGCGTTGTAACTACAACATTCGCTAGAAATTATTTCTGCCCAATCGATGGCACTTCTGGCTCGAAACGTGTTATATCACTGCTCGCTCCATGTTTGTTCGTCAAGCGGCAGTCATTTCTTGCGAGTACTGTATTATACTGGTGATTATTGCTTGTTGTTTTTTTTATTTTTGGCCATGTATTTCAGAAAAAAGCGTATTAATTATAGCGGAAGCACAACATTTGGCGAATATAATGTGTCGATACGGCTACTTTTTCCACGTTTTCGAAGCGCAGGACTACAAAGTCAACAATGATAATAATACGCTTTATCGATTTCAGGTTTGTATTGTGTATTCTAAATTTTGTTTTGTTAATCGCCATCGTTTCCGTCTACAAAATCCTTTCTCATGTCAACCTCGTGTTATAATACAAACATTGGGGTTCCGACCGACGTTGCTTAATAGGGGTTGACAAGCTGCCCATGACAAGGGGTGAAAAGACCATAAAATTATAATGTGAAAACACGATATTTGGTGAAAGCGATAAGGGCCGATTGATTTAAATGAGGAACAGACTCTTTATGATTCCGTTTGACAACGTTCTTCAAAATTTATAGGATTATTAATCATTTCAAATATACAAAAACTTCACTGTGTAACGTGTTCGGCTTTAGTACCTCGCATATACAGATTATAATGGTATGAGTTTTATTGGGTGACTTCTGAAAGTACAGGACAACGTAATTAGTATGGTTTCGGGAACTGCAGGAAATAGCGGAACCTAGGAGCACAAGGTCAAATTACTTTATATGAGACCAACTTCATTTTTCGTGTTTTGGACCACTCATGGTCATATTATAGCTGTGCTCTTCGAAGGGTGCCCTGACCCTGTATATCTCCTTATCGGAACTTCAAAGACTGATACGAACCATTCCACTGGATTAAGCGGGTTAAATTACCTAATGTGAGACTAACTGAATTTTTGACCCCTGAGGGACATATTTTATTGGTTATCATTCGGAGGGTGCCCAGATACACTATATCTCTTTACAGGAAGCTCAGAGGTCGAAACGAAGCACTGCAATGGAGTCAACAGGTCAAATTACCTGATATGAGACCAACTTTACTTTTTTGTGTTTTGTCCCCTGAGGGTTATATTATAGGCTTGGTCTTACGAGTGTGCTCTGGCCCTCTATACCTCCTTACCGAAACTTCAGAGCCCGTAACTTCCGAACTATTTCAATGGATTCAGCACCTCAAATTACCTAATATGATATTAGCTGCATTTTTCATGTAATATTGTAGGGATACCCCCTTTGGGTTCCATGAGCCTATATCTCCTTGCAGGAATCCCAGAGGCAAACGCAATGATTTCTATGGCTTCGGCAGGTCAAGTCATCTCTAGTCTAATTCATTTTTTAACAAATAACCCTAAGACAGGTACTAATTTTCAACTTCCTTAGTATATGCTAAAAGTGTGACATCGAAGGTAGAACATCACCGGGAGAACAAAATCGCCATTAGTATATAGGTACACTCTTAGAAGTTAGAAAAAAATCATGTTTTTACATACGTACGTGCGTTCAGACTTAGAAAATATTGACTAACTTCGTTCAAATGAGAATAGTGTCCGTTCAGTATTGGTTAACTGGACAAGGCTAAACTCGGTGAAAATTAAGTATTGAAATATATGTCTGCATATAAAATGAAAGCTAGTGCAGTCGAATACAATGATGAAAATTTTTTCCATACGTTAATCATAAAATAACCAACATCAGACAACGGAGGACATAGTTTAGAAGGAAAGAGTTGATATTTCTAGGAATATTAGCGTAATTATTTTTGGACCATTGTATAATTTCTCATAACAATCAGCGGAGTGGAACTAACAATAGAATAGAACTAGAAAAAATTCGAGAAATACGCGGAAGTTAAGAGGAGACCCATTGCGACAGCCTGATAACTTAAGATCTAAACAAGAACTATAATCTGTGTTTTTAGATTAATGTAATTTTGGATTAACGATTTTGGTCTAAGGCAATTATGACACATCAAAATACTTAACTCATCGGTAACATTCGCTTCCATTCGGCTTCTTGGCTGACGGCAAAAATGGCATAAATTGAACCTGAATACATTCTGTATTTCAATTAATGAAATGTGTTATTGTATTATTTTAGATTCCTTATTTCTGGCCCTCTCACAGCAACTCTCCTGGCAACGTTGAATATGGTAATTTTAGTTTTCTGTAAATTGTAGCTGATAAGAGAAATATTAAAGAATTGTATCTACAGCTGTTATGGGAAAGCAACTGTCTCGAGGAGCCTGTAAGTCTACTGCCTCAAACCGTTTTTCTTTACGAGCCCTTTATAGTGATTGAAGATGAGTGTAATAGATCGAACCGCGGCTTTGGAATCTGCGATTATTGGCTTCGTTGCACACGGTATCTAAATGCGGTTTTTGGTTGTGACTGATTCGTCTTCCTAATAATGCCTTCATTATGATTCATATGCGTTTTTGAGGCATCGCTATATTAGTAGTAAAACTAAAAAGCAAAAGCCAAAAATATGTGTCTTAAGTCTAATCTGTTCTGTTACAAGATATCATAACATTTTGCTAAAATGGCCTATGCTGAAACCATTTATACAACTAGGACCTTGCGAGCAAAGCGAAACGGAGCGAGGTCGCTGTGAGTATAATTAAGACAGAACGAGCGAAGCTAACGGAGTCCCCACTGAGGGCTCCAGGAAGAAAATCCTAAAATTTCGTCTGTCACTCTCACCCATAACTCAGCTTCGGGCGGATGGATTTCGACGAAGTGTTTGTTCCGATATGCTCTCTAGTTGAATATTAAGAACTCCGACATCGTCTTTGGCTGAAAACTGCAACAACTGGTTTTTAATGGTTCTTTGCAAAACCTGGCGATATGTATACCGTTGTTTCGAAGCCCATTATAGCTTACAAGCTTTGCATCCAAAAATTAGTAGAGACCTTCTGGAATCACCGCAGCATCGTTTTTGCTGAACAACGGTTTTTTTGAGGACAGTGGGCCCGAATATGGTACGTCGACCCGTTGCACGAAATACCGATTTTTCAAACTTTGTTTTACAGAACAACGACTGCCTATTAGGTTACCAAGCACTCTAAACATTAGTTTGGTTATATATAGTTAAGCATGAATATTTTATGCTTTTTCAGAGGTTTTCAACGGGTTTAGCATGGTCAATGGACACAATTTCCAGAATATAGTTTTTTGTTGTTATGTTACGAATTGCGTGTTTGTAACCAATAATAGTCTATAATAGGTTTTTCGAAAGTCTGAGAGCGATGCTTCGGTAATCTAGAGTACAGTAGGTATAGTTAATGCCTTTACAGTGGTTGTAGATGCCTTTAGTTTTGTACTGCGTACGAGGCTTCAAAAATGGTCTACTTGTTTATTTCATTACGCTGAATACGGTGGTTTGGATACCTAGAGATCATGTTACTCAGTAAGTAGGTTTACATGGTTCGTTTTGGTATTACTCAACAGGTCTCGTAGAGAGGAGTCGGATCGTGCCTAATACAAATAGATCCGGTGACCGGATCCTGAAATGTTAGAAAACCGGCTATTTCAGAATTTAGTCATTAGATTTCGTTTTTCACTTATTCATCAACCACTAACGTGTCAACGGTATTGTCTGATGATGTTAAATGTGGTACCATTCGACGGGTCTCGAGGTAGTAACATGGGGAAACCTGACAGATCTAAGATATCTTCACTCTGTCGGGAGTTGTGGCCAAAAACCGCTCAAGTTTGGGTCATTGACGGCAAAAAGTCACGAGTTACAATTCTTTGCAAGTGCACTATTTTCTTGAACGTTTTTGTTTAAATTAAAATATTGCTTACCAAACAAAATATTTTACTTGCTGCGTGAATATGGCGGGTCAAATAATAAAGAATTTTTATTCTAACATTGAAAATGGCGAACTACTCTTGTATGTAATATGAACTTACGCGTTTTTTGGTAGTTTGGAACAATTTGCTCATTTATCACGATTAATTGACTTTGAGTAAACATCTTTCGCGAACCAGGGAAAAAATTCAAAAATCCCATGGGAGATGTTATTTGTATTTGTCTGAAGGTACATTAAAACAATTTGAACGAGAGATTTTGCAAAAGGTGTCTTGAGCAATTGAACTATTCCGTAAAAATTCAAGTTCAACATTCCTGGCTAGGTGGCAGTCATTTATAATTTTGGCCGGATTTTGGTATTTTGGTCCAGACTTGCTGGTTGACATCTTTTGGACTACATTATATCCAAATACTGTATCTTTTGCGCTCTGTTTGGTCCATTTAAAATATCCACTCACCACTGTACTAAGATATTACTTCGAACGAATCCCTTCAACTAAGAAATAAATCCTGCTCAACTGAAACATAGTACATGAAAATGCTGAAAGCGAACGAAAGAAACCTGGTTATAACTGTATTCCTAAAGTCTACTTTGTTTTGAAAAAAATTCATGCAATCTATTTCAGTATGTACTTCAATATTGATGTATGCGTTAAATTCATATTCTAACGTAAAGTGTTTTACTTACCTTACGGGTTGGCGAACCCTTTCTTAATTAAATCTTGTTGGCATTTGCAAATGAAACTATATTTACTTTTGGACCAAATTTGATTTTATTACTGTAATCCGCACTCGTACTCACTTGATGAGGGGTGCATCAAAAACTTGTTTTTTGTTATTCTTAGCGACTGAAAAAAATTCAAATGAGACTTACAGGGGTTTAAATGGCATCTTATTTTTAATATTTTAGTGTGCAAAACAGCTTTATCATATTATCGATGTAGTGAGTGAAAACGTTGAACATTAAGTCGGAATGGGGTTCGATGCCTTGCTTGTTTTCGATGTTTTAGTGAGTGAAATAACAAAGGGCAATTTTATTACAGAAAACGCGTTTTCAGCTTATAACAAATTAATAAAAATTGAACAAATATGTATTAAAGCTGATTTTTAGAGATAAAGCTTAATTTAGTTTTCAACCGGTTCACGGGTTACTTTCTTAAATTCCCGTTTAGGGAATTTTTTCTAACTTATACTAATATTTTAAGCAAAACCCAGATGCTTATATGTATATCTTGATAGCTGATTAGGTTAACTCTAAACTTTGGGTAATTGAGCAAAATGCATAGTTGATTTGAATCGTTTGAAAATATATTCTATGATCATACTTCAAGATATTTACAATTGTTGAATCTGTCCAAACTGGTAAGCCTACGAGATATAGTATGAGCGAGCACGGCTTTATTCAAATTTCCCAGCATAATCGTAATTCAAAAGTTTACTTTTTGAGCTGTAGTTTTAAGCTCTATAAACTAATTGTTATGTATTTCATAACCTAGCCGTTGCAATATTTTTTGAAATTTTATTTTAGCGATATTCCTGACAAAACGCCTAATGCGAAATGATCAAAAACATTGTCTTGAAGAGTACGAAGTTGTAAGTTTGTTTCTCGGTAACTACAGTCATCGACGGAATGTTGACGTACATGAAGTTTTATGTGGTTGTCAGTCAAATTCAATTTGTTTGACGCACGTTTTTGCAAGTTGAAATTAAGGTAGAACTGCGTTTATGTCTAGTGGTTTGATTAACATTAGCTGCGTTACTGAAAAATAATTAAGAGGGAGCGACAGTTGACTGGAAGTGCTTCCACGGAACTGGATTGAATGTTTTTTACAGTAAAAGTTATAGATCAATTATTTTACCGATCCATGACTTTCTCGTATCAATGTTTGTAAATAAAGCGTGAAACCATAAAAAATGAACAGAATTGCATATGATAGCCAGTTTTGGAAATTTAATATATAATAAATTTTATTTTACATTTTGTCATGTAAGTTGCAATGATATATTTTGTAATTTGATTGACTGTTAATTGAAAAGACACTTTTTGGAATTTGTGTTGCGTCAGTGTCAGCTGAAAAGTTACGACAGTCTACGAAAGTTTAATGCGCAAAAGTTTCACTCAACTTGTATTCTAACACATAATGCTTAGACGGTAAATATCTAAGGAAAATTTTAATCAATGTAATTGCGACTGTGACATTAAGTAATATACAAAACTTAAAGCGGCATAAGGGTTCGTATTTTGGTCGGGCAGAGCATATGAGTTATAATAGAATTGGTCATGATATCTTTAATTCCCGTTATATTGTCATACCACAATCAACATTCCATCATTGCTAAATTCATTATTTGGAAAGTTAAAAATAGGCGAACACGACAAAATCAGCGTTTATCGTTTCACTGGTATGTAAAATATTACAGTCGTGATAACGATACCTGTCTTCAGTATAGTTATTCATTATACAGCATAGAACACATGCAAATAACCATCGAACACAGTGCCAAACGCGAAGCTGTACTACAGTTGTGCACCATGTAAGGCCATGAGTGATTCTTGCCCAGTTGGACTATTCACTCAGGTGGAGCTATAACTTATCTTTTTTTGGTTGACAGATCGTCAAGACGGGTCTGTATTTTCCGCTGTTTATTCTTGTGTTGCGCCGGTTAGGTTACCGTAACAAAAATATTGTATAACCCAGTGTCAATATGTTTGACCAGTGGACAATAATTTTGAGGAGTTTGTGTAGTATAAGATGATTGTTTTTTCAAAAACAGTTTTGGTATTTTGTTGAACGTTAAACTATTACTCTGACGCTGTTGTATACAGCGCTCGTTGAGATCTTCAAATATGAAATAAACGTCAGTTTTGACGCCCAAAATCCATATTTTGACTAAAAACATTTTTTCGCTCTATTTTCTCAGCAATCATAGAAATTAAAGGAATAATCCAATATTTTTTTAATTTAGGAAGCGTACAATCGTCTAAGAGACTTACTTGGCCACATTTGGGAATTTATACAAACACAGGCTGAGATGCAGTTAAAGTAAGTCATTTGTTTGAGGGGTCACTACCAGCAATGACTCGTGCAGGTCCTAGTCGAAAGTATTTATGTACATTTAGTCTTATCGAAATATAATACATGTATTTATATTATTGTAATACTTGTCAATATGCCATTCATTTTTATAATAAATATACGTCAGTACATAATGTTGTTTTAATATTGAGTCTCTTATATTTGCTCAAAAATAAAGCCAAATGGCAAATGACATGAAGCTATGAGATGATTTTCAATTACAAGCACCTTATTTAAAATTTGCCAATTAGATATATAATATAGATATAGATAGATATATAATAAACTAGTCTCTCACAAACGAAAGTAAAACGGAGCCAGCATAGTTTCATTTTTAAGTTATTATTTCGTATAGTCGCCTGTAACAGGCTGTATTTGATGTAAATATACAAACCTAAACCTCTTGAACCCTAAACCCATTGAAAATCTTGACATCTGGTCGACCCTAAACATATTGAAAACAACTGACAACATATCAAAGTATTTGTGCTGGTCTACCAAATAACCAAACCATCGTATTCAGCCTACCGCAAAACCTACATAGACAACGCTTGATGTACTGCACGCAATACTTAAACAAATGGAAACATACATTTGGGAAATTGGGAAAAAAGGAAAAAAAAAGCGTAAGCCTTCGAAACCATGTGAAAATGTATAATAAATACTCAGGATGGACTCTAGATAGAAAAAAACATCATATTAAGCGTGCTACAAATTTTCTCTCTAGCGCTCTTAGTGGAAACGCCGCTCGCTGAGCTCGCTCCTTTTCACTAAATTTGCAGTATTAGTGGTGTCATTGTGTGAACAACAGAGGTGCTTATTGCAGTGATAAATGTGCAGTATGAATGTTAGACGGTCGCTCAGCGTTGCCCCGGGATATGTTTGAAGTTTTCTAATTTGTTCGAGAGGTGTTACAGGACTGGCAAATTTTGTTGGACTTCTATTCACTTGTTCGAATCAGGAACATCATATTTCATCTGAGTATAGTAATTATCGCTTTCTTTGATGCATTGCTTTAAACTTGATATTCAAATATTATTTTTTCTGTTTCTAAATATTAATTCATGGCTAAAAACTACCAATCCGCAATATATATTTCCAACTGTATCGTACTGTGAGCACTAAACCATCGCTATGAGCATTGACGTTGATATAATTAAATTTTGGTTCATAGAGAGTTTGACGGTTAGTATTTGCTGATTGGTCTCAGGATCTTTTTGTAACGGTTTCAGGCTCATGAAGGAAAGAAAGAAAATCGACAAAGTTGTTCTTGACAGCCAGGAGCGAGCTTATTGGCGTCTAAGGCGTCCCGAGGTTCGTTGAGTTTTGTTATGCTTTTGATAAGAGCATTCGGATTCTAAGGTTCGTGTTTTTTTGATTGCGAGTCATTCTTCTGGCTTCTGCAAAGAGGTGTAAAGGTCCCCTTGCATTTTACCGTGCACACTGGAAAGAAATCGGTTTCCCCGGTTAAAGCACTTGGCAAATTTTTTTGCTTCCCACGGTAAAACCACTCCAGTTGAAAAAAAAACTTGACAAGTTATTTAAAAAACATTTTCTGAAGTTAGAAATTTGAAATTTTAATTTGAAGAATTTAATTTAATTCCAATCGTAAGATTAATTTCCACAGAAAACTGGTTGAAAAGTTCCTTAGTGACGGTTTTGCACAGTTTCGGAGATCATTTATTAGCAGTTCTGTAGTTTTCCCTGAAAATGTTAAATTTTTAAAAATTTTTAGGTTTCCACCCGACTTCGCCCCAGGGTCTACCCCACTTCAAGTACTGGGGTAGTTCACGCTCCTGGTAAAATTCGACGCCCTTCCGTTTCGAACCAGGGGCCCTCGCGGTTTATGGATGTTGCAAAATTGTCCGGTGATACAGAACCCAGATTGTTTAATAACTGCGTTTCTGCAATAGAGATGGAAGCTTTAGGTCGGTCCAGGGATTTTTTGCGTATTATTGGACGTTTCACCCAGTTCAGCATGAAAGTACCCATAGAAATTTCAAAATACCCAGTAAAAGAACCACTCCTTTAAAGTCGTATTTCACTAATATTTATGAATAGTTTCTGTTTTACTTTTCCACCACTTACAACACATTAATTTTTGCTTATCTATTTTTAATTCTAATTTAATATATGCAGCTTGCAATTAATTGTTTTGTATGCGTGTCAATAAATAAAATAAATTGGACGTGTTAGTAATGTTTCTTGTGGTTACTTAAATTTATAACAAGCACAGAAAAATTACATAATACTGGCTTCTACAAATTGGGGAATCTGTTCATGCCCAATAGCAATCTTTTCGCTCGGGTAAAATCACCCCTTATGTTGACAAAAACCGAAATTTCCAAAAAATGTAATTTAATTACGAAAGAATTAGCTTACCAGTGTTTTTTAGCTCATGAGGGACATCTTGCAGTGTTTCTGAGGCCATTCTGTATTAAGCTTTTTGCATTAAAACAATGACTCTTGGAAAAAAATTATATTATCTGAGGTCGTGAGGACCTCACCTGAATCGGGCTAAAGTGTCCCCATTTTACACCCTCTGAGAAATCTGGGACTCTTCTGGCTCTGCCCTTCACAAAATGTGCAGCCAATAGACAAAATAATCTCTGAGTCGACCACTATTTGGCCAAATACGACCCCTGTCGGCGGCACTCCTTCAGACGAGTTCCTGACTTTGTTCAACAACAGTTCTTTGGTCAACTACAAAATACATTGCTGAGAATAGAGGCTTGAAAATAATTATGATGTCTTTATAAAAACGCAGCGTTGCGAATTGGCTGCTCAAAATTGAAACTGCTTTCACGATAGTAGAAGCACTTTTTGAATGAACTAAAAATTTGACAAAATGAACCACAGTCTGTATTGCGACCCTACCTTCTTTTTTGGGGGTCACAACTTACACCGATTTTGCACCCCATATTATTTGTGGAATCCACAATGTTTTTATTGGAAATGTTATCATACATAATAAATGCCATGTGTTTATATGTTTCAGCCCGGTGCTTCAACTGTATTTGAGGAGCATTATAGCAAAGGCTTTGCGGAGGTGAAAAAGAAATCAGCCGCCAACTACCAACGAGAAATCGATATGATGAAGGACTCAATTCGGACTAAACCATGGCTCAAATGGCGGAAGCAGGTTGAAACGTGAGTTGTTATTTTTGTTATTCAAACGGAACCAGCAAACTTTCCAGTTAGGCGTAATGACTTTATTTTCTTTTCTCTCCGTGTAACTCGTCTTAGTGTTGATGGATTTCATTAAAGTTTTGTTCTTTAACAAAAGCGATCATGACGTGCCCTTCAGATGAATGCTAACAATTCCGACCCCATCCTCGGGGCCAAATAGCCAAAAACTGATTTATAGGATCAAATATTTTCTTGTATTTCGCAGCCATTTTTTTGTAACCTCAAAAAATAATCCGCAGCTGGAATCAGCTTATCGCGAACTACAAGTAATTAGCATTCTCTTGATCGCTGAGGAGTCATATGGTTCGTCGCCATTTACCAGAAATATAGATTTTTCACATTTCTGCATGTCATCGCGTGTCTGCGTCTGTAAACGTGCGTCTATTAGGTTATCAAGCACGCTGAATACGATGTTCCAGATATATAGATTTGAGCACGCACGAATATTTCACGCTTTTACGGAGGTTTCAAAGGGTTCAGGGTTGACGATTTCCAGGAGATGATCATTTTGTATGGTTATACACTTAGCTCAGGGTATTAAGAATGATTTTTTTATACGTATTTCGGCAAGAATGAATACTATGGTTTGGTTATCTAGCGTCAAGCGCTAATATTATGTGCTTTTTCGGGGTTTTCAATGTATTTAGGGTAATAGGCGGCGATCTCCGGGGGTGGGTGGGGGGTGACACCACCCAAGGAAATGGAATCGGGGGTGCAAGACAGGCACACCCCCCAGAAAATTTAAAAAATTTTTGTCGGCTGTATGCTATATAATATGTTGACGTCACAAACTTTCCTTGTTTGCAGAAAGTGACTTAAAATATAAATCTGTGACGGTTTAATTTTTTATTTCAGTTATTATTTGATTCATAAATCCATTTAATATTAACTACTTACTTTACACATGGCCTCCAACTGACATAGCCATGGGCGGCGATCCCCGGGAGTGGGAGGTGACACCCCCACCCAGTCTGCGTGTGCGGCATATTCATACACTCCCATAAAATTTACCACTAGTAGACCGTAATACACCCCAGGACAGGTCACCCCCCAGTCACGAAAATAGAGCGCCGCCCCTGTTTAGGGTCGTCAAACTCGGCTTTTAGAGTATAGTCTGTTAAGTTGTTTGGTTTTATTGCAAAGATTTAAAACGGTATACATTAGGTTGTTGATACATTGAATACAATTGTGCTATTCTTGTTTTGTTGGATATTTATTATGTGGTTCCTTAGAAAATGCATTTAAAAATCATAATTTTTTAATGGAGCATTAAAACATGTGGGGGATCCGCCGAAATCCTGGGACTGCTCGAAAATTCTAGGCACTTGTTACTGAAGTTACCACATTCCAAATTATGATGCTTTGTATTATTAAAGCGCTTTTCGATATTAACAAGGACATCCGCTAATGAAAATTAATGCGGCAAAGTATTTGATGCAAAATTTTCCAGGTTGTTTTTCTACGAGTGTTTTTCAATTAAGTTTAAAAAATATTTAATCATGAGTATTACTTTTTTCTGCTGAAAAGTGCATTTTGCCGCGGCTATGTCTTTATGGTACTAACCATGACATCATTCCAACGAACGTAATGCTAAATTGACAAATAATTGTGTATTTTTCCACACCTGAGGACATAATAGCAGTACTTGAGGCGAAATGGAGTCATTCAACGCAAGACCGTGAAACATGTTCTGACATATCTCATAATTTCATCGCTAACCGATGACCATTTACACCTATTTTAATACGTTAGGTACAATTATTGTAGCCGCCGTCGTTCTTAATAACTTTTTCCATTCTGGTATATTTTATAATTGCATGGTTAGCCGCTGACCATTTACACATATTTTAATACGCTAGGCACAATTGTAGCCGCCGTCGTTCTTAATAACTTTTTCCTTTTTCGACATTGCTTACTAGTTAATATATTTTCCTGTATTTCATGGGCACATTCATCCGTGCCCCTACATTTCGTGGGGCGCATTTTGTCCCCGTGTATTTTATGAGGGGACATTATCCGCCACGAAACACAATGAGAAATTTGTCTCCTTACCACGCTCAGGGGAAATTTGTCCCCTCACGAAATGCAGGTGGAGCGAATAACTGTCCGCCCATGAAATACAGGGGAGGGACAGCGTGAAACTCACCGCGACGTTGTTTTCAGCTAACAGTGTATAAGCAGAATAGTGTCATACTCTTCAAAAATCGTGCACCCTTGTTAATCATTATAGCTAGCGATTGTGGTTAAACTGCATATTTATTTCAGCCTTGTTTCGTGGTGCGAACAGTACTCCGAGTACGACCCATTTCAGGCTGGCTGTCAGCCCGGCAACCCTTGGATCACCGATAACCCTGCTTTATGGACGCTTAACGCTGACTAGTAAGCAGCTCAAAATATAATTTTAGCCTTACCCTATTTTCCAGAGGTTTCTGTACAGACTAGTTCAAGATACCGTGGTGTTTGCAGTTTCAAGAGTGGTGGAAACTGCAAATGCGTAAACAATTTTTTTAGCTGCAAAGTCTTTAATTAAAATCCTTTGCTTATAGCGGTGATATCGTATTCATTTCCGGATTAGCCTTCCTTCACATGTAGTTTAACTAGTTGAGGCTCGCTTTTTGCTTGGTTGCACTAGTTCATCTCCAAATGGTTATAGCGTAACTACGGTGGTCACTAACGGTAGCAATACTTTATTTTTAGATAAGGTTTAAAGGCGTTCGAGTTGCTCGTCTAACTAAATTTTTGAGTCATCATGCCAAATTTTAATATGCGTCGTCGTAAGGCTGAACTAAAGTAGGTGGCAACTCAGGAAATCCAATTATTAATACGTTTAGATTAATCATTGTATATATATATTAAAACATTTCGTTTCGTCCCATTGCCTACGCAGGTTAGTGGCTCTAGGATAAATATTTTATTTTGCGTTCACGCGGAAAACGACATTTCACAGTTTCTTTTTGCACAACAGCAAAATTTTTAAAGAGAGTAATCTGTTGTGCGCAACTATTCAAAAATGTTGTTTCGTATTAATTTTCTTTTAATTTGAAAAAATCAAGTTTTAATTGAATCGAATTACGCTATGCTTTGTTGACGGAATTTCGATCGTACTTGCGCCACTATTTTTCGAGTTGCAATGGAAGTTAGCGATTGCCGAGTTTCGCCATTACCTGCTAAGGATGTTGGTTTCTGTTTATGTTGTTCGTTATGATTAACTAGCCCGGAGTATTCAGCGGATTTTTGCCACAACACCTGGTCACCCAAGTGTTGCACGGTTTTATTGCGTGAGGTTGAATTGTAAAAGTTAGCTTCGATAATGCACAGCTATTGGCTCTCCAGGTGTTAAAATAAACAAGACATTGTATCCGCTGGTGTTTTCATACGTTTTGTATTAAATATTTTAACTAATATTAGTCAGATTCAGTATACTTATGCTTATCGGTAGAAATAATTAGTGAGCATAAACGTTGGAAAATTTGTTTCTGTATTATTTTCTTCAGCGTCGAAATTCCAACCGAACGCCGTGTACGCCGTTGGGGATTCTCGATCCAGGAACTTATTAACGATCCCATCGGTCGACAAGTCCTCGAAACATTTTTGGAATCCGAGTTTTCTCAGGAAAATATTCGATTTTGGATGGCTGTTCAAGGAATTAAAGTTGCGCCGAGATCCCAGGTCGAAGAAATGGTCGACGAAATTTATAAGTAAGAAAATATGACAAGGGTTTGTATTGTCGGTGTAATGTACGCTTCGTTTTAGTTCGTTTTGCTCATAATAACAGCGGAATGGTGAGACGTTAGTAGGCCTACAATACCACGTTCGGTATATATAAACTTGACTTGTAAATAGTTTGTTCTGGCTTAAGTAGTTGAGTTCCATTGGTTATATTTTTATAACGATTTTTAATAGGTATGCGAAACAGGCTTCTCTGTTCGCTGATTAAAACAAATGACTTGTAAATAATTCGATCTGGCTTAAGTAGGTTGAGTCGCATTGATTACATTTTATAACGATCTTTAATAAGTATGCTAAACTGGCTTCTCCGTTCGCTGAGTAAAATAAATAACTTGACTTTTAAATAGTTGGTCTGGCTTAAATAGTTGAGTTCCATTGATTACATTTTTTATAACGATTTGTAATAGGTATGCTAAGCTGGTTTTCCGTTCGCTGAGTAAAACAAATAACTGGACTTTTAAATAGTTGTTCTGGCTTAAGTAGTTGAGTTCCATTGATTACATTTTTTTATAACGATCTTTAATAGGTATACTAAACTTGCTTCTCCGTTCGCTGAGTAAAACAAATAACTTGACTTTTAAATAGTTGTTCTGGCTTAAGTAGTTGGGTTCCATTGATTACATTGTATAATGATTTTTAATAGGTATGCTAAACAGGCTTCTTTGTTCTTTGAGTAAAACAAATGGCTTGTAAATAGTTTGTTCTGGCTTAAGTAGTTGAGTTCCATTGATTACATTTTTACAACGATTTTTAATAGGTATGCTAAACAGGCTTCTCTGTTCGCTGAGTAAAACAAATAACTGGACTTGTAAATAGTTTGTTCTGGCTTAAGTAGTTGAGTTCCATTGATTACATTTTTTATAACGATTTTTAATAGGTATGCTAAACAGGCTTCTCTGTTCGCTGAGTAAAACAAATGACTTGTAAATAATTCGTTCTGGCTTAAGTAGTTGAATTCCATTGATTGCATTTTTTATAACGATTTTTAATACGTATGCTAAACAGGCTTCTCTGTTCGCTGAGTAAAACAAATAACTTGACTTGTAAATAGTTTGTTCTGGCTTAAGTAGTTGAGTTCCATTGATTACATTTTTTATAACGATTTGTAATAGGTATGCTAAGCTGGTTTTCCGTTCGCTGAGTAAAACAAATAACTGGACTTTTAAATAGTTGTTCTGGCTTAAGTAGTTGAGTTCCATTGATTACATTTTTTATAACGATCTTTAATAGTTATGCTAAACTGACTTCTCTGTTCGCTGAGTAAAACAAATAACTTGACTTGTAAATAGTTTGTTCTGGCTTAAGTAGTTGAGTTCCATTGATTACATTTTTATAACGATTTGTAATAGGTATGCTAAACTGACTTCTCTGTTCGCTGAGTAAAACAAATAACTTGACTTGTAAATAGTTTGTTTTGGTTTAAGTAGTTGAGTTCCATTGATTACATTTTTATAACGATTTGTAATAGGTATGCTAAACTGGCTTCTCCGTTCGCTGAGTAAAACAAATAACTTGCTTTTAAATAGTTGTCCTGGCTTAAGTAGTTGAGTTCCGTTGATTACATTTTTATAACGATCTTTAATTGAGCGGAGCGAGGTCGGCCGAGCGAATTTTTTATATTTTCTGTCTAGGAGCAAAAAAGTCGATGTCCGTTCGTCCGTTAGTCTTTCATGGATCTCAAGAACCACTGAACCGATTTGAAAAAACTTTTTTTGTTTGAAAGCTTATCATGTGAAGATGTGCGCCTGATATTTTAGAAGTTTGGCAACTTGCCAATTTTATCATTAATTTAGCTAATTAACACCGTAATTAAGGTCATAACAGCTTAATTATTGGTCGTAGAGTCGTTTCAACGGCATATACCCTGGGGTTTTCAGGTATGGTGAGTAGCAACTCTTAAGTTTAAACTCTTATGAACAAGTAGGAATATAATAAAACAACTGTATTTATTTATTCAGATATAGCTGCTAATTGGTTTATTTTCGGTTTTCGTATTTTGCAACTACTATTTGCTGTATATTGCTATTTTCGATTGGTGAGGTTGAGTTTTCCATGGGAAAATAAGAAAATAGATGCATTGTACATACAGGAATAGTATAGTATGAATGTTATAGGCAAAATTACTTTCAGACTCCGTGTCGTATGATTTCATTGCTGTGCTTCGATTGCCATTCATCAGCATGCTGTATAAGCCACGAGATTTCCTTTGTCTTGCTTTTCGTTCGAACGGAATAAAACTATTCTTTCATTTACTCATTGTTGTGTAGGTAATAATATATTCCCAAGACATTGAGTACGTTCATATTACTAATGCCGTCACTCCGCGCAAAAAAGTAGTTCCACTACGACTTATAGGTATGCTAAACAGGCTTCTGTGTTCGCTGAGTAAAACAAATGACTTGTAAATAATTCGTTCTGGCTTAAGTAGTTGAGTTCCATTGATTACATTTTTATAACGATTTTTAATAGGTATGCTAAACAGGCTTCTCTGCTCGCTGAGTAAAACAAATGACTTGTAAATAATTCGTTCTGGCTTAAGTAGTTGAATTCCATTGATTGCATTTTTATAACGATTTTTAATACGTATGCTAAACAGGCTTCTCTGTTCGCTGAGTAAAACAATAACTTGACTTGTAAATAGTTTGTTCTGGCTTAAGTAGTTGAGTTCCATTGATTACATTTTTTATAACGATTTGTGATAGGTATGCTAAGCTGGTTTTCCGTTCGCTGAGTAAAACAAATAACTGGACTTTTAAATAGTTGTTCTGGCTTAAGTAGTTGAGTTCCATTGATTACATTTTTTATAACGATCTTGATCGTTAATAGCTAAACTGACTTCTCTGTTCGCTGAGTAAAACAAATAACTTTGACTTGTAAATAGTTTGCTTCTGGCTTAACGTAGTTGAGTTCCATTGATTACATTTTTTATAACGATTTGTGATAGGTATGCTAAGCTGGTTTGTTCCGCTGAGTAAAACAAATTAACTGGACTTTTAAATAGTTGTTCTGGCTTTCGTGGTTTAAATTCCATTGGTTCCGTTCTTTATAGATTCTGATGGTGCTGATTGACTTCTCTGTTCGCGGAGTGAACAATAACTTTGACTTGTCAATCGTTGTCTGGCGTTCATCTGCTTCCATTCCGTGGTTGCCGTTTTTATAACGATTTTTAATAGGTATGCTAAACAGGCTTCTCTATTCACTAAGTAAAACAAATGACTTGTAAATAATTCGTTCTGGCTTAACGTCATCGACTTCATTGATTACATTTTTATAACGATTTTTAATAGGTATGCTAAACAGGCTTCTACACTAATAAATTCAATGACTTGTAAATATTTCGTTCTGGCTTCATTAGTTTGAGTTCCATTGATTACATTTTTATAACGATTTTAATAGGTATGCTGGTATGCTAAACAGGCTTCTCTGTTCGCTGAGTAAAACAAATAACTGGACTTGTAAATAGTT
Organism: Trileptium ribeirensis; assembly: GCA_030248225.1. Classification (NCBI taxonomy): domain Eukaryota; kingdom Metazoa; phylum Nematoda; class Enoplea; order Enoplida; family Thoracostomopsidae; genus Trileptium; species Trileptium ribeirensis. The sequence continues at coordinate 2,836 of JASANE010009017.1, read as the reverse complement.
TGTTCTGGCTTAAGTAGTTGAGTTCCATTGATTACATTGTATAATGATTTTAATAGGTATGCTAAACAGCTTCTTCTTTTGATTAAACAAATGGCTTGTAAATAGTTTGTTCTGGCTTAGTCATAAGAATTAATTGATTTTTCATTTTTATAACGATTTTTAATAGGTATGCTAAACAGGCTTCTCTGTTCGCTGAGTAAAACAAACAACTGGATTGTCAATCGTTTGTTCTGGCTTGGCGTTGATTTAATTGATTACATTTTTTATAACGATTTGGTATGCTGGACCGGTTTATCATGAGTAAAACAAATGACTTGTAAATAATTCGTTCTGGCTTAAGTAGTTGAATTCCATTGATTGCATTTTTTATAACGATTTTAATACGTATGCTAAACAGGCTTCTCTGTTCGCTGAGTAAAACAAATAACTTGACTTGTCAATCGTTTGTTCTGGCTGAAGTAGTAATTCCATTGTAATTACATTATAACGATTTGTAATCGGTATGCTCGTTGGTTTTGGTTTCATCCAGTCAAACAAATAACTGGACTTTTAAATAGTTATGCTTGCTTAGTCGTTGAGTTCCATTGCACTCATTTTTTATAACGATCTTTAATCATTATGCTAAACTGACTTCTCTGTTCACTAGATAAAACAAATAACTTGACTTGAAATTAGTTTGTTCTGCCTTCGTCATTTCATCCCATTGATTACATTTTATAACGATTTGTAATAGGTATGCTGATGACTTCTCTGTAAACAATAACTTGACTTGTCAATCGTTTGTTCTGGCTTAAGTAGCTAAGATTCCATTTGATTTCTTTTGATTTCTAATTGATGCTGATTCCACTCCGTTTCATGGTAAAACAAATAACTTGCCTTTCGATGATTCTATTGGCTTTCATGGTTTAGATTCCATTGATTACATTTTATAACAATCTTTTTTGGGTGACAAAGACGCACAGGTGACCGAGCTAAAGCGTTGTATTTATACTGGGAGCAAAAAGTCGATGTCCGTTCGTCCGTTTAGCATTTCATGGATCTTAGACCACTTGAACCTATTTTTTGAAAAAACTTTTTTTGTTTGAAAGCTTATCTTGTGAGGGATGGTGCGCCTTGATATTTTAGAAAGTTTCGTAATTTGTACAATTTTTGTCATAATAAGCTAATTAAGCTAATTAACACCGTAATTAAGCTCATAAAACAGCTTAATTATTGGTAATGCGAGTCGGGGTTTTCAACGGCATATACCCTGGGGTTTTTCAGGTATGGTGGAGTAGCAACTCCTAAGTTTTAACTCTTATGAACAAGTAGGAATATAATAATAGCAATGTATTTTTATTTATTCAGGTATAGCTGCTAATTGGTTGTCCTTGTTCGGTTTAATTCTCTGCAACTACTATTTGCTGTATATTGCCTGTTTTTGATTGATCAAGTTTGGAGTCTGAGTGGGGAAAATAGAAATAGATGCATTGTACATACAGGAATAGTATATAGTATGAATGTTATAGGCAAAATTACATTTCAGACTCCGTGTAGTTATGGTTCATTACTATTGTTTTCAGATTGCCGTTCATCGACCATGCTGTATAAGCCACGGTGAGATTTCCTTTGTCTTGCTTTTCGTTCGAACGGAATAAAATTATTATTTCATTTACTTTTCATTGTTTGTTTGTGATAGATTAATATTGTCCCGAAGGCGTTGAGTACGTTCATGTACATAATGCCCGTCACTCCGCGCAAAAAAGTAGTTCACTTGTACGACTTATAATCTGTTAAACGGCTTCTGTGTTGGCTAATCAAGTCCAATAACTTATAAATAATTCGTTCTGGCTTAACGTAGTTGAGTTCCATTGATTACATATTTATAACAATTTTTGATAATAACGGCTCTTGTTCACTAGATCAAACAATATAACTCAAATCTCTCATTCCGTTTAAGTCCTCGGAATCAATTTCGTCTACTTTTGACGATTTGATCAATTATATTATGAACCCGCTCTCTATTTCGCTTGATATCAACTCCAATCAGCTTATCAAATAATTCATTCTGGTTTCATCGTTCGATTCCATTTGATTGCATTTTTTATAACGATTTTTGATCGGTATGCTGAACGGCTTCTCGCTGTGATAAAACCAATCATTGACTTGTCAATCGTTTGTTCTGGCTTTCATCGTTGATTTCCATTGGTTCTCGTTTATAACAGTTTGTGATAGGTATGCTAAAATTGGCTTCTCCGTTCGCTGAGTAAAACAAATAACTTGCTTTTAAATAGTCGTTCATCATTCGATTCCATTGGTTCGTCTGTATAACGATTTTTAATAGGTATGCTAAACAGGCTTCTTTGTTCTTTGAGTAAAACAAATGGCTTGTAAATAGTTTGTTCTGGCTTAAGTAGTTGAGTTCTATTGGTTACATTTTGTATAACGATAATGAGTTCCATTGTTTACATTTTCTATAACGATTTTAATAGGTATGTTATACTGGCTTCTCCGTTTGCTGAAAATTTAGCCATGTGGCAAGAATCGAGGGCCTTCTGGCTCGGAACTAGGGTGGGCGAAACTTTGCTAGGGTTTATGAATCTCTCATCTGCATTTTGACCATTAATAAAATCTGAATTTTCAAAATCGAATGCTTTTTAGCTAAATCCACTAAAGAAGTGAATCAATAACGTGAGAAGGTACGGGAAAGCATCAGAGTAGAGATTTAAAATAAATTTTCAACCAATTTATATGGAAATTTATAAAATGTTTCTTCTAATTCCAGAAAAGGATCCTTGCGAAAGTTTTCTGGCAATTGCTGGTAATTTTGCAGAAGCCGCAATCATCTGCTGCACCG